>LOJH01022195.1:6141-19989 GCA_001685095.1 Ellobius talpinus
AGATCTGGATTAAAGATGTGTGTCAGCCAGCCTCGAGATCTGGATTAAAGACGTGTGTCAGCCAGCCTCAAGATCTGGATTAAAGATGTGTGTCATCCAGCCTCGAGATCTGGAATAAAGATGTGTGTCAGCCAGCCTTGAGATCTGGATTAAAGATGTGTGTCATCCAGCCTCGAGATCTGGAATAAAGATGTGTGTCAGCCAGCCTCAAGATCTGGATTAAAGATGTGTATCATCCAGCCTCGAGATCTGGATTAAAGATGTGTGTCATCCAGCCTCGAGATCTGGAATAAAGACGTGTGTCATCCACCCTTGAGATCCGATCAAAGGCCTGCTGCTTTCTTGCCTCAAGATCTGAATCACAAGTCTGCCCTCTATTTCTGGATTATAGTTCATTCCAGATAGAGTCAAATCGACAACCTCTCTGCTTCCTTTCACAGATGTCCCAAACTCTGCTTCTGCTCCACCCCACCATTGTTCTCTCTCCCAGCAAGGAGAGAAGACCCCCCCAAGACCTGACCCCACCCTGCTCACTACAAGCATTAATACTCAAAGGACAGATGGGAACAGCGGATAAGAGGTTCTTGCACTGTCTGACTTTCTAGAAGAGCTGGACACTTGACCTGTTTTGCTTCCCTGCCCTTTTCTTCCTTGCAAGGCTCATCTCTTTTTCGCTCTTTGCAGAAAATGTCAGGCTTCAGATTTTAAAATGAATTCTTGTCAGCTGTATGAAGACGCTCTTTCCTGACATGTTTTCTGCTCAATGCTCGCTACCCTTGAGCTGCTTTACTTTAGCCTTAGTGACCCTGAGACTTGGGTTTTTCTCAGATCCCTTCATTCCATTCTCTTCACTTCATCAGTGCCAGGGAAAAAGCAGATGAGTTTTGTTCTGCTTGGTCTGTAGGAAGAATCACATCTGGAGTGGGGTCAAGGGAACCTGACAGAAGTGGTTTAGGACATTCATTACTTTATTACTGCTTGCCCCAGACACTCTCACTTTGTCTCTCCATCTTTGTATCTTTCTGTCTCTGTCTCTCTCCTTTCTCTCTCCCTCTTTCTCTCTCTCTCTCTCTCTCACACACACACACACACACACATTTCTCTTCTCTGGCAAATGCTTGTATTCAAGGTGGCGCAATAAAGAAACTGTCTGTCGACATGACGGCTTCGTGCTATGGTTAAGGTTTTTATTGCAGATATGACAGAGAGAACAGCCAGAGGTATCTGGAAGAGCCCAGAGCAGAGAAACAAAAAGAAGTAGACTGAATGTGGCCAGTGGACTGGACATGGCCAGGTCTAGAGACGTGAAGATGCCGGAGGTGGTGAGGTGGGAAGAGATAGAGAATAGAAGGCGGCAGGAGAGAGTAGGAGAATAAGAGTGAGAACGAGAATGAGTAGCTGGGGGGGGACAAGGGGAAGTTTAAAGTAGAGGAGAAGATGATAACATGGGCTTTAATGTGTAACAGGTACTTGTGAGCAGGGACTGAAGGAGCCTGGAGACTGGCATGGGCTTTGATGTGCATGCAGCCACAGGTATATACCAATGGAGTTCAAAGTCCCTCCTGCAAGAGGTAAGGGAAATGACTCCTTTTGGCAGTTGAGAGCCAGTTTCACAAGTTCCTGAGGAAGACTGGTTTTTTTATCTAACCCCCAGAATTTCCCCTATAGTCCAGCATGAGCTCATTTCTGGATATTTGGACAGCCCAAGAGACCTAACAAATGCTTCTTCACCGTCCCTGCTCATATGGCAGAGAAGAAAAGTGTGGGTTTCAGTATTGAGCTGAGTTGGATGTGAACAAGCTGTCCCTTGCCGTTTCTAAACTGGGAGTTTTGGCCCAACAACGGCAGCCATTAAGTCCATGCTGACTCAATGTCAAGCCCGGAGCCTGACCAGGGATGCATCAGTTGGGAAAGGTAGACTTTGACCCTCTGGTACCCGCCCAAGAGAACCTGCTTTGCAGTTCATCCACTCAAAAGGAAGCCTTTTCTTAACTCCAGCATGCTGTACAACCATGGCTCCTAACAACAAATGATTCACCTTTTGGCTGGAAACCAGGCTTTGTGCTAGGCTGGTGTTCCAGAAAGGAGGTTAAAAAAAAGGCCACAATTCCTACCCTAGGGCTGCTCAGAAGGGCGCCTGCAGATGGCTGCCTTCCATCAGCGGATGGAAGGCACCCACCAGAGTATTTATAGCAAAGCAGGTGGATGAATGAGCGTTAAATCTAATGCTTCAAAATAGATGCTGAGGAGGCTGAGTGATGGCTCAGTTTGTAGGCTGCTTCCCTAGTATGTGTGAAACCCTGGGTTCCATCCTTAACGCTGAGTAAAACCGGACATGGGGGTGCACGGTGCACATCCCCAACAGGATGGAAATGGGAGGTTCAGAAGTTTAAGGTTATCCTCAGCAGCACGTATCAGCCTGAGATATGTAGGGCCCTGTCTTAACAAAGGGGTGTGAAAAGGAAGAGACTGGAGGACCTGGAGACAGGGGTTCAAGGTCCGAGGAGTAGCACGGACAAACGCCCTGAGTGAAAGGTGACAGAGAGAGCATTGCAGAAGGAAGCACAGACCATATTCCTGAAGTGGGCTGAGCAGTGGTATGAGAGACTGAGGATCGCCTTCTGTGAGATCAAAACAGGAACAGCCTTTGCAGCTTAAGGGTTCTGTTTATAAAGAGTAAGTCCCTGTTTGTCCTCTGTGAAGTCCCTGAAAGTTAAGGTTTCTATTTATAATTAAGAACGTTTTGCAACCTACACTAACCTCGGCCATCCCATTCACCTGACGTCTCCTTTACCTTTGTTCTTTCTCTTTCATTGTATCTTTCTAACAATGTCTAAGAGCCAACTCTCACACCCCGTAAGCAGTTTATCCCTTCCTCCTAGGAAAGGGACTTCAAGAGGCCAGCAAGGGCAGCTCTCTCAAACCCCGACTTAGGGTGAGACAGCCAGCCGGCCAGTCCTGAGTGCACCCCAAAAGACAGCTTGCTTTAATTGGACAATCATGGTTTTTTTTTCTTTTCTCCTTGAGATTCTCAGGTTTACCATTTTCTCCTCTCAAGTGGGGATGCTCTATTGCCCCTTGCAGTGCTGGACCCCTGTTGGCATTTCCATGCCCTGGAGTAGAAACTTCTCCAACATGGAGAGCGAGTCTTAAAATTAAGATTATGGCTCTGCCTTGCCAGGGATCTGGGTTGAAAATGATTTGTGCTAACTGGTTTCTGATCGGCCAGTGGCTCTAATGTGTATTAGTGGGGGCATGGCAGGTCTTCTAGCTTCATTCTGCTGTTGTAAGAAGTCCCATGATCAAAAGCAACTTAAGGGACAGGTGGATTTCAACGCTGGGGAGCACTTCACTGTTGAGGAAAAGTTAAGGCAGAAAATCAAACAGGAATTTGAAGTAGGATCCATGGGTGAATGCTTCTTGCTGGCTCACACTCAGCTTGCTTCCTTGTATGGGTTAGGAACACCTACCTGAAGAATGGTACCACCCACTATAGGCTGGGACCTCCTACAACTAATAGTCAAGCGAGTATGCCCCGCCCCCACCCCACCTCCCCATAGACATGCCCACAGGCCAATCTGATCTGGACAAGACCTCAATTGAGAGTCCCTTTTCAGGTGACTCCAGAAAGTGTCAAGTTGACAGATAATGCTAACTAGGACACCAGCATGGTGGCTCACACTTGTGATTGCAGCTTTTGGGAGGTAGACGCAGGAGGGATGCCACAAGCTGGAGGCCTACCTGGCTTCCATGAGACCCTGTCCCAAAAAGTCATGATGAAGAAATAACCGAAGAAACAGCTTAACAAGTGTATGTGGAGTGGATGGGCCAAGGAAGCCGATGTGAAGCCTGGGGCTCACCTGTGCCTAGGTCTGCCCAGGATACCGTGTTGGAAGAAAATCTCTGAAGAGCCCTGTGTAGTGTTTTACTTAAACCTCGGGTCCAGGGCACTTCAGGGACTTTCCTCCCCTTCACTTCTCAGGGACAGGATGAGGACTATGATTGGAGCTTAAGAAACCACTGTTGGGTTGAGGGGGGAGGTCACCCAAAGATGAGGACAGACCACCAAAGTCTACTAAACCAGAAACAAACTTTATTCCAGGGGAAAAAATTTTTTTAAATCTCCATGGGGCACATAAAGCTTATCAGCTAGTTGAGACCACAGCCAGAGATGGATTTGTAAGGTTATGGCAAAGAACCGCTTTCAAACGCTCCCTTTTTTATATTAAGAAGCAACAAGCATTAGGCAATAACAAAGAAATTTTTACAGTCTTGAGGTGAAACTTAAGACACAAATTGCCCTTCCTTGCAATTTCCATTAACAGAGTTTTTCAATGAAACTAGTGTTTGTATTTAGTCCATTGTTTTCCCCTGGCGTTCCCTGATGGTGTTTACCAAGGCTCTGCACCTCCCCCGACACTGCTAGTTTCGCATTGCAGGAAGGGGTATGGGAAAATGCACAACCAAAAAGTCTAAAGTTATGTACATCCATTATCATTTAAAAGTTAACTCAGCTCACATCAATTGCTGGTCATGAGTGGCCAGGGGGTTATCTAAAAGCTGATCCTCAGTTTGCAGAGCAACCCTGAGTTTGCAGAGAGCCATTTCAGCCTCACAAATAGAGCTATGGGTTGTAAAACAGAGTAACCCACTGTTAATCCTTAAGCTGCTGAGAAAGCTGCTGACAGCCTGGTCTCATTCTCCTAGGCTTACTTTATATTTATTTATTTATTTCTACTCATTTTTGGAATTTACATTTTTATACTCTTATTCTTGGACTCTTCACCATGAGTCGGGAACTCATGGTAACTCAGGGTAAGGATGGCTCCTGTTGCTTGTGGAGTGAAGAGGCTGGGGCAGAAGAGGCAAAGAGCAGGGAGCATAAAATAATCTCTGCTNGGGGGGGGGGAAGCTCTCTTCTATGCAATGAGATTAGAGGTAATTGTAAGACACTGAAATTTGATAAGATCTAGAGAGGCTATCAGGTGAGGGCAGCCAGGACTGGCTGCCTGGTGGGCAGCTGTCCCTCCCCTCCAGCAATGGTAATCACCTCTCTTATGAGGATTGAACAAATAGTCCTGTCTGGAGTAACATCAGCGCTGCCTATAATGGGGGCAACTGCAAGAGCTGAGGGGTGGGGTGCTGATCTGGTCACCCACAAAACATGAAACTTCTCCCCAACCACTACCCCAGGCCTAATCCAGGAGCCCCCAGAGCCTGGACCCGCTTTGGGGGCAGGAGGCTATCCAGAGTGGATAGACTAGAACTACCATCCTTTCTATCTATAGGCTGCTGGACACCAGAGGCCCTGGGAGGATCCAGGAGACTTTATGACTCGGAGGGACAGGACGTTTCCTCTGGATCCATCCCCCTTTTCTTTTCTTCTTACTGAGGATATAGTCGTGAGCAACTTACACCATAAAACAGATGGAAATCCAGAAAGTGTTAGTTAAGAAGCACAGGGCCATGTGAACATGCCGCGGGGACAGCCCACACAGTTGTCGCAGGGATAGCCCACCCATGCGGTACTCAGTTGCAGCAAGTGTTCAAGAAGAGTGGTCGCCAATCGGTCTGATGTGCACTTGTGTGTGAGATAACAAGGGGACCTTAGGTGGGAAAGCACAAGAAACGAGCAGAGACACCTTCTAGAAAACGTAGCCGACTCTGAGAGACAAATTTTGAAAGATGTCGCGGAAGTGACACCAGAACAGCTGGAGGAGAGGCATCACCAACTGTCTGGGAATCACAGGTTCGATTCCAAGAGGGTGGGGCTATGGGCGCTAAATTCATAGTATAACCGAAACATCTTACAGCAGGAAAAGGCACACTGAAGAGAAAACGAAGCCAACAGCGCTGGATTTTATTTTATGTGTTTAGGGTGAGCCTAGTGACAAAGTGGAGCCCAGACTGTATACACACTAGGTCTAAAAATGCTTTAACAAAAATGTATAGGAAGGTCTGTCACAGTGGCATATGCCTATGATCCAAGCAATTGGAATATAGAAGGAAGAAGATCAGGAGTTCAAGGTCATCCCTTGACCAAGTTGGAGGCCAGCCCGGGCTATATGAAGCCTGTCCCTAAAACGACAAAGCTGTATAGGAAGTGCTTTTCCCAATGGTAGGGAATAAGATCACTACCATGGTTTAAAGTCAAATTTGAAGCAAGCTTTAACTAAATACTGGCCAGATTGATGGACTCTATGGCCAGGTCCATCTCTAGCTTTCCAGAAAATGGCCCCAAATCAAGTTTTGCAGGTGCTTAAGAAGGCAAAACCAACAATCCGCCACATTTTCCATGAAGTCCAATCAGGGACGAGCACTCATCCTAATGTACTTTCTGCCTGTGTACCTCCTGCCTACGTCCAATCAGGGGCAAGGGTACATCCTGATGCATTTCCTGCCCACTTACCTCCTGTCCACACGTGATTAAGCACATCTGGGTACATGGGTCAAACAAACTTGTTTAGGGAAATGAAAATGCGTAGCTTGTTACCCTACATGAACAGTAGCCTCTAGCGTTTCAGGAACTATCTGTTCTCGGGCAAGGGACTTGCAGATCAGAGGCATTTTTGTTTCATGGACCTTTAAGGCATAGTAATTAAAACTTCAAATGTAATTTTGGGTCTCACAGAAAAAAACTAACTTAAAAGTGTGACTGGACGTGGTGGGAAGCAGAGAACAGGGCATGTTGGTACTTTGAAGTCTTTCTCCTTTCTCGCTCTTACTCTGTCTGGCCTCTAGTCCACAGAATGGTTCTGGCCACATTTTAGGTGGGTCTTCACCCTCTAAAAGCAGAGATGACACAGCCAGACTCACGCCTCGCCGGTGAAAGGGTTTTGTAGCAAAAGAGTATCTTGGCAATTAGGGCTAAGGAATGCCACAAAAATCATACCACACAGCTGACTTCATGCAAGAGATTTCCTCAGGGTGGGAGAGCACAAAATGGCTGCCTCTGAGAGGGGCTGGAAACAGCAGGCAGACCAGGTTGTGATGGTGGGGTTTATGAGGGTCTGGAGCATGCGCATAGGGAGAACACAGAGGAAACAAGTTGTATGGGTGCAGGCGTTGGCACTGAGTCATTGAAGGCGGGGTGGGGGAGCACCTGGTTCTGGAATGTGGGCAGCTGACCAACAGCTAGTCTCCTAGAGGTTTCTAAATCTGATTGACAATGAAGGTAAAACATCACAGCAGGTTAAGGGAAGGAGGTGGTACATGGAGTGTGTGGGGCAAAGTCCATCGACTGTCTTAGCAAGCTTCCTCCAATGAGGCATTATAGGCAAGGTGACTTAAACTTATTTCTTATCATTTATTAACTTATTTCTCATAGTTTTGGAGGCTGGGAAATCTGAGATCAAAATCAAGGCCAAGGTCCAGTTTGTGGCAGGGATCTGTGAGAACCAAAATTAAATTCTAGGTTTTAATTACTATGCCTTAGAGGTCCATGAAACAAAAATCCCTCTGATCTGCAAGCCCCTTGTCCAGAGAGTTCCCTGAAATGCTGGCGGCTCTTGTTTATGGGACACAACAAGCTCCATGTTTTCACTCCCTAAACAAGTTTGCTTGACCTATCTGTACCGGATGTGCTTGATCACTTGTAGGCAAGAGGTTCACAGGCAGGAAATACATCAGAATGTACCCTTGCCCCTGATTGGATGTAGGCTAGAGGTATATCAGGATGTATGCTTGCCCTTAATTGGACCTGATGGAAAATGCAATGATTTACAAATGTTCCTTCTTAAGCCACTGCAAACTGTGATTCTGGGCCATTTCCCAGGAACCTGGGTATGGACCTGGCCAGAGCCCATCCACCTGGCCAGTATTTAACTAAAGCTTGCTTCAAATTTGGCTTTAAACTGTGGTAGTGGTCTTATTCTTGATTGGTGGGATTAACAGATCGTCTTTCTGGTTGTTGTTAGATTATTCTTTAAAGGGTAGCTGTAAAGAGAGAGATGATGGGGGAAAAAAAGAGGCTTGGTCTGACCTTAGGTGGGATTGTGTTTATTCACAGCAAAGGGACATCTTCATCACCTGTGTGTGCAGGTAGCCAATGGGCAGAAATTACTTCCGTAGTCTACAAGGGAAGCTGGGAAGTGTAGTCATTAGGGCGAAAATTATCAGCTATGTGCTAACATCACTAGGGCGGGGAGGGAATGGGTCAAGTTCTGTCTCTACCTACAAGAGTACTGCTATGATCCTGCAGGCCCTGCTTTTCTGCCTTTGGGGCCTAATTACCTCCAACTACCAGTGTATTGGACATTAAGGTCTAAGCAAATAGATATGGGAGGTGTAACAAATAATGCTTCACAGCGTGCGGGCAATAAAACGTCAGCAAGTTTAGACAAGGATCTCTTGACCGGTTATTACTGGTGGACAGAAGAGTCACAGTCGCTTTCACTTGCTAGATATCTGCCTTTGCGTGTGCACGTGTGCACAGATGCATGTGTGCTTGTGAGCAGGGTACGTGTGTGCCCCTGTGTGGACAGTCTCAGCCACCCACCTTGTTTTTTGAGGCAGAGTCCCACCCTTGTCTGGAGCTCTCTCATTGGGCCAGGCTTGCTGGCTACAGAGCCTTTGGTATCTCCCCGATTCTGCCTCCCCAGTATTGAGATTGCAAACATGAGCACCGCGCTCAGGGTTGTTCCAACTTATGGGGAGCATGCTTGCATGGCAAGTATTTTGCTATCTCCCTGATCCCAGATATCTCTGTCTTAAAATAAATGAATGAATGAACGAATAAATAAATAATAAAGAATCTGCTGGGTGTGGTGGCACACACCTCTAATCCCAGTGCTTGGGAGACAGAGGCAGACAGACCTCTGTGAGTTCAAGGTCAGCCTGGTGTCTATAGTGAGTTCCAGGATAGACAGGACTACAAAGAGCAGTGGTTCTCAACCTTTCTAGTGTTGTGACCCTTCAACATAGTTCCTCATGTGGTGACTCCCAAACATAAAATTATGTCATTGCTACTTCATAACTGTAATTTTGCTACTGTTAAGAATTTAATTAATTTTAATTAATGTATGAATTTCATGTAAATATCTGATATCCAGGATATCTGACATGTGACCCCTGTGAAAGGGTCATTCAATCCCCAAGGGGGTTGTGACCCACAGGTTGAGAACTGCTGACATAGAGACACTGTCTCAAAAATTTTTTACATATATTTATTTGTTTGTTATGTATATGAGGTTTTTTTTGTTGTTGTTATTTGCTCAAATGTATGTGTGTGCCTGCTGCCTGTGGAAGTTGGTCCCTGGAAGTGGAGTTTCCTATGGTTGTGAGCTGCCATGTGGATACTGGAAACCAAACCAAGTCCTCTATGGCCAGTGCTCTAAATCACTGATCCATCTCTCCAGCGTCCAAATATTTATAGATATCCTGGGTGGGAGGAGGAGGTGAGCATGTTTTATTTCAATAATCAGTAAAATTATTACAGATATGCTCAGAATATTTCTAAACAGGAGAAGGATGCAGATTTGGAGAAACACTGAGCAGTTTCCATATATATGTTTACTCTTTACCCTCAGGGCAATGCCGTCCATGGACACGGTGTCTCAGCAAGGACAGGTCTTTGCTTTCTGTCTGCAGTCCAGGAACACTCTGTTAGATTAAGCATGGAGTCATCTGGCTAGGTATGATTACAGAGGTAGATAGGGGGAGGGTCACTGGAAGACCAAGAGGGCCCCACATCAGTTGAACTGACATACAGGACAGGGAGGAGAATTTGCTTATAAAGAAACCTGTGAGAATGGTAGGAGATTGTCCTTGCTAGGACTTGGACTGCAGGCAGTGAAGGGACCCTAGTGGAAGGATCAGAGTTGTTCCCCCGGAAGAGCATTGTGGGGGCGGGGACCTGGAGAAACACTAAAAATAGGCAGAACATGTACTTCTTCTCCCTCAGGACTGCACCATTCATGGAGAGGAGGGAGCCGAGGGTGTCCTGCATCCTAGCCCACATTGGAGGCAGAGGGGTTCTGGAGGGAGGTATCCTAGCAACCTATGCCATTGCCTAGCAGGCTTCCCTTAGGGCAGCAGGCAGGGAGCTGGCTGATTCATCCCATTCCTGGGTGCTGGAAAGAAGTAGGTGCGAGGGTGGTGGTTCCCCATATTGGCTGACCAAAGGACTCAACTGAAGAATTTTAAAAAATACTGACTCCTAGCTGGGACCGTAGCACAGTGTTTACCACGTTACCAAGCAGCAGGGGCTTGCTTAGTCTGCATGAATCATTAGGTTAGATCCCTAATGTTATAATAAAGCCAAATATGGTGGCAAATGTCTGTAATCCCAACACTTGGGAGGTGGAGGTAGGAGGATCAGGCTCAGCTACAAACTGAATTTAAGAGCAGTCTGGCAGATGTGTGACTCCAACTCAAAAGGAAAACAGACAGATAAAAAAAGGAGGGAGAGACAAGCAGCCCAAGTCCTCGCTCCTACCCCAGGCCAGGGCAGACTGAAGAACTTTCCATGGCATCCCACGTGCAGCTTTTGAGCCACTGCCTTAGCATTCTGTCAAACACACCAAGATCCCATGGTTTTGTCTCAGGTGAGCTTCTCCACCTTTCCATGGAGTAGACACCAGGTCTCTTTAGCTGACCCTGAGTTTGGAACGTTTTAGGGGAAGTGACAAGGTCTGCTGCAGCATCCTCAGCCGCCAGCTACTTCTGCCCAGTACTGCCCTGTACTTTCTGCCCTCTCTCCCTGTCCCCCCACCCCACCCCCAACCACATCTACCTACTTCCTTCCATATGCTACTCCTTTTACCCTAGAACGAGAGTGGCAAAGGGGAAAGCATGTGTGCTCACGGTGTCACCTAACTAGGGCCCCTTTTAGCAGTGGGGGGATTTGGGGTGCTGGGAAGGACTGTGATCCTGGGATCCAGGTGAATGTCTGCATATGCAAAAAAGACATCATTTTTGGTATATCCACTAGGAAACTGGACTCTGTCCCAACACTGTTGGGTAGGTATGAATCATAAAGAGTTGATATTTGTGATAGGTATCCAATAGCTACAATAATTGGACATGAAACACGGTCCCCCTCCTTAAAACGAGGCCACCTACAATTGCTCTCCTTTCCAATCCATCCAACATCTTCAAGCGACAAACAAAAAGGCAGAGGCCAGGTCTAACACACAAGAACGGAAGTTAAAGGACAGAAGTTTGGGGATGCTAAAGCCATAGGGTGTGGCTTTAATGAGATCAGTCACTCCGAAGACCCAGACAGGATTCTGTCATTTCTTCCCAGCCCCATTTTCCTGCCAGTTTGTGAGGGTGGAGTTTAGGAGACCACCAGAGTTCTTCTAGAAACCAACTGGAGTGGGGGGATGGAGAAAGAGCTACGTGAGCAGTTGAGAGCCACCTGGATGGTCTCCTGCTCGGCACTGGGCCGCTTGAAGAGCAGGGAAGAGGGGAAGGAGGAAGGGGGGGCTTCCCCCTTCACTAACCAGGATTGTCTGGGGGGCTGGGTCCCACATGCATCTGATAAGGTTGTTATGTCAGCTGGCACACCTGCCTGGCCATCTGGCACTTCCATTCTGCAGGCAAACCACCCTGGGCCTCCTGTGCCCACCTTCTCAAAGGTCAGGGCTACCGGGGTCCCAAAACACCTGCTGGGGGGGGAAAAAGAAGGCACCTCTCTAAGCCCCGGTGTGCAAGGCAACCTTCTAGATCCCCAGGTAACACTTTGGAATGACATTGCTTTGTCAGATGTGTGTCCCTAGCTGTGAAGTGGTGGGGTAGAGCCACTCCAAGGCACCCTCCCCAACCCCCTAACAGTTTAAATGTGAGTTGATTCTGACCTTGTGGAGATAACAGCGTGGGGCTGTAACCGGGAGAGTTTCAATAAGACTCCCCTCTCTCCTGTCCATATCAGATGGAATCAGAGCAGCAGCCCAGGGACCATTAATCATCTCGAAAGCTGGGCTTCTGTAGCTTATCTATGGCACAATCACCACATCCCCTCCTCTGCTGGGCTCTGGAAACCATAGCATTTAGGAAGAGAGCGTGGTACCCATGTTAGCAAATCATATTAGGTTCTGTCCTGCTGCCCATGAGCTGTTAATGTATACATTTTACTGTTTCAATAAAGAGCTGATTTTTCTTACAAAAATCAAGAGGGTCTGTTATAAATGTGCTGTATCCCAGCCCAGACAATGGCTCTATAGGTTTGTGAGCAGAGAGTTAGGGGGCAGCTAAGTCATCAGTGAGCAGCTGAGAACATTACAAACACTATATGTTTGTATGTAGTCTTTTTTCTTTATTAATTACTGAGGATCGAACCTCAGGCTTCATACATGTGAGGCAACCACTCCACCACTGAGCTCCATCCTCAGTCATTTGAACTGTATGATTAAGAACCCCCTCACCACTTGAGGTCATATGTAGCCCAGGCTGGCTTCAAACATGCTGGGTAACCAAGGATAAGCCAAGCTTGACTTATCCCCCTTCCTCTAATTTCTCAAGCGCTGGGATTATGGGTGTGTGCCACCATGGACAGTTTTATGTGGTGCTGCAGAGAGAATCCAAGGTTTCTAGCACGCAAGGGAAGCATCCTATCAAGGGAGCTTCATCCCCAGTGCCAGGCCAGAGAGAGCTCACTTGACCCCTCTGCCATATAAGGAAACTGTGAAGAGGAAGCGCCTAAGAACCAGGAAGCAGCTCTCTTCAGACACCCCGGCAGCCAGCACTTGGATCATGGATTCCCTCGCCTGAAGAACTGTGAGGAACAAATTTTTACTCTTGCTCAACCACCTAGTTTTGGGGTATTTTATTAAGCTGCCCAAAGAGGCCAGGAGAGCAGGGCAGATCCTGTGCTCTCCCACAACTTGTTCATTCCCCGTCAGGTGTGGAGCCCTGTCGGAAGTGAGGTATCCCGGACCCTTCAGCGTGCCCTCTTCTCAGGCTCATAGGCCTGTGCTGTGTGAACTCTGTAACCTCCACAAGACAGATACTTCCTTTAGGAGCCACCAGCGTTTCCAAACACCCCTAGCCTGGGGACATAGCTCACTTGCTTGCCTAATACTTGCTTGCCTAATATGCACGAGGTCACTGGGTTCAATGCTCAGCACCACAGAAACTGGGTATTATGACACGTGATTGTAATCCCACCAGTGCTCAGGAGGTGGCAGGAGGCTCAGAAGTTCAAGGTCGTCCTCAACTACATATAGAGTCCAAGGCCATCCTGGCCTATAAGAAAAGTTTTGTAAAAAAATAAAACACCATCCCTCCTTCTGAGCCTGCATTTCCTCCCCGCCTCAAATCTCCACGTTGCCCTTTTAACTTCCAAACACTTTTAAGCCAATTGTGACTCTCAACCTCACCAGGAGCCTTGAAGGTCATAGACCCTTTTCATGGTCGTTCAGCTGTGAGCCTCAAAAGCCCCCTTGCTGGGCCCTGCACTATGTTCTAGCATGGAGGTAGTCTGAAAAGAATTCTGATTTCATCTGTGGGTGGTTTTATGCACAGGGCCTTAAAAATGCATGGCTATTATCATGCCGGCTCCCAAGTGCCCATTTCAGGACCTTCTTCCACGCTCTTCATACTCTTCTCACCCCCCTGCATCCCTCCCTCCGCCGGCATTGATTCTGGTTCACACTAATTAGGCCCTCCTTGAACTGTAACAGGAAGGCGAGCTTTGCCATGTTCTTTAAAGAAACCTTGTGAGAGTTGGACCAGCTGGTAGTTGCCAGGCAACCTGGATGAGCCTACGATAAAGACAAACTCTTGAGTCTATGTGACCGGGCCAAAAAGCCTAGATAGCCGCTTTTGAGTATGAGTCTCTACTCCACTAAGAGGTTCGAGAAAGTTCTGGATGGTATTGGCTGCCACTGCTCCACTGTCTTCTCTCTC
>LOJH01022196.1:0-18034 GCA_001685095.1 Ellobius talpinus
TTTGGAAGAGCAGGCAATGCTCTTAACCTCTGAGCCATCTCTCCAGCCCGAAATGACAAATTCTTAACAACTACTGTTTGTTGCAGAAGATTTTTTGTGTTGCCAATGGAGTTGGACCTTGGTTTGGAGGGTGGAGTCCACATTCAGCTGGCCAGAGTGGACCATGGAGTTTTCTGTTGGACTCAGAGGAAGCTGGAGGGACACACAGGAGGAATAATGGAGGGCAATGGAGATACTCGGGTCTTTGGATTGAGGAAGGTGGCAAAGAGAGCAGGTGACCATTTCTCTGTCACTCCACGGATCTCTCAGGTTTAGTCCCTAATATTTAACTACCAAGTTTTATTTTTTAATAAAAGAAGTCACAATAACTGTGGTTTATATTTTAAAATGTAGGACTAGAAAGATAGCTCAGTGGTTAAGAGCACTTGCTACCCTTGCGGAGGACCCAAGTTCAGTTCCCAACACCCATATCTAGCAGCTCATAACCACATATAAGTCCAGCTCCTGAAGTCCTAGCACCCTCTTCTAGACTCTAAGGACACTGCACTAGTGTGTGTGCACGTGTGTGTGTGCACGCGCACCCCCCATATAGACACACAAACATAAGATAAAAATTAAAAAAATGTGCTATGGAATGTCAGATTTCCAAACAGATCATTATTATAAAGAAGATGTATATTTAGAATGTTTACATATATTAAATTGAAAATTGTCATTTTGATTATTAGTCTGAATATTGTTTTAGGAAGCATGCTTTTGAAATGAAGACAATACTGTTTAATTTAAGGTAGCCCCAGATGAACTGGTTGGTTCAAGCACGTCAGACTAAGATAAATGAGGCTGATTCCCCACCTAGACCTCAACAAGGATTTTCCTGACCATTCTCCCATCCTTCAACCCAGCCACATCTACTGAAATGACATTCATACAACTCACTGTTCAAAAATCTCTTCTTGACATTTTATAATGGAAAACAGAAATTCTAAAAACACAATTTTCTACATATTTGCACAAAAATAAGTTTCTGAAATAGGTTTCAGTTATATCCTCACTTGGATAATTACGTTCTTTCTCATTGCTAACTTTCTAAGCTTCCCTCTTGACCCGGGTGCTGACCTGTCTGCAGATGGCTTAGTGAGACAAGCAGTTCATTCTGTGACCTCCTGCCTCAGCCCCGCTAAGAGACGTTTAGTTCACATCTCACATCTGTTTAGCACATGAGGACCAAGAGAACTCTGCTGTACGTTTCATTACATTTCTTGGTACAACCACCCACTTGGAACTGGCAAAGAACCTGCTATTAAAAATTCCCCTACACTGTGGGCTTTACCACACATCTGGAGTAAATATAACTTAAACACACAGGCTGGGGAGATGGCTCAGTGCTTAAAAGCACTTGCTGCTCTTGCAGAGGATGTACATTTGGGTTCCAGAATTCATGGACAATTCATAATTGCCTGTAACTCTGGCCCCATTGGCCTCCACACTCACATACACACAGTCACAACTGCATACACACAATAATAAAAGTCTTCAGAACATTGAAAACACAAATTATATTTCTAATTGAAGAGCAAACAAAAGATAGCAGTTGTAAGAAGGGGGCTGCTCATCGGTCCTAGCCACCCAACCATGAAATAATCACACAGAAACTATATTAATTAAATCACTGTTTGGCCCAACTCTAACTTCTTATTGGCTAACTCTTACATCTTAGTTTAACCTATTTCTATTAATCTGTATATCACAAATGAGGTCATGGCCTACTAGCAAAGTTTCAGCATGTCTATCTCCAGCAATGGATCCATGGCGTCTCATCTCCACCTTCCTTTTCCCAGCATTCAGTCCAGTTTTCCCCGCCTACCTAAGTTTTGCCCTAGCAACAGGCCAAGGCAGTTTCTTTATTCATTGACCAATAAAAGCAACACATAGACAGAAGGACCTCCCACACCAGATAGCATACAGCAGTCACGTTCTATTTCAAATTGCTCAAACGACTTCTCATATATAGCTACAATCTTTTCTGTGTTTAGAGACATTATTCCCCATGGAAGCAACACTGACTTTCTTTTGGCCACTCTATATAAGTTGATAAGGTGATGTGAGGGGCTGGAGACCTGGCTCAGCAGCTAAGAGCACTTGATGCTCTTCCAGAGCCCTGGGTTCAGTTCCCAGCACCCAGAGGACACCTCACAACCATCTACACTCCAGTTTCAGGGAATCCAATGCCCTCTTTTGACCTCTGAGGACACCAGCCATGCATGTGGTGCACAGACATCCATATAGGTAAAATACTTATATGCATAAAAGAAATGTTTTTGTTTTGTTTTTAAAAAAATGATGGCTTGGGTCATCTGATACCTCTGCAACATAAAATGGAAGTATTGAAAATTCCAAATTCATAGGTCATGAGAATAAACATGTGTGTTAAAATGCAAAGTGAGAAATTAATGTAATTAATTTTCATGTAACCTTAAAAGCACAAATTCTTTGGTTAGATTCAGTTCTAGTTGCCTTGACTTATGAGAGGCTATGTTATGGACATAACACAGAGCAAGGGAGATGGCTGATGGATGCAGATCTCTGCATCTTCTCCCATGGGGAGGCGGAGTCTGGCTTCAAAGACTCCTTTGAACAGTGTATGTGGTGGAAGAGGTCTGGCCACAAGGAGGGGTCCTAAGAAACCCTATTGCTGCTGTTGCTTGGTTGCCTGAAACTCCGTGTCTTGAGTGCTGGCTCCTAGGGTTGCCACCCTGAAGCATCACAGGTCGGTCTTCCAGTTGGCAGCTGTGGATGAGCCCAGTCTTTATTGCTGCTGTGTTGAGACACGGGGGAATACAGAGTGGCCCACGTGGTCAGTGTCCCATGCAGCTTCACAGCTCACTCTGGCCCCACAGTGGGACTCTTAATCACTTCTGATGAAATCACATAACTAATAAGATAAAGTTGCTCTATACTTTTGGATTCTGTCCATGAATCTCAACTAGAAGTTAGCAGCCCCTCATACTTTGCCTCAAGAAAAAACTTTTATTAAAATACACTTCATGTGTAAAATTCACCTTCTTAAAATACACAAGTCAGTTGTTTGGGGTATATTCCCAGGATTTTTCCATTTTCTTAAAATCAATTTTCAAGCTTGAGATTATTTCATTGAAATCAAACAGCAACAAAACCCCACTGTGTCAATGATAGTGACTCATAGTTTTTCAAATCTGCAGTCTTGAAACCATCATTGTGCTGACTCCATAGGCTTGCTCACATATAAATATATAAAGGGGACTGGGGTATCTGGTCCACTGAGAACGTCTTCTTTCACTTAGCAAAACGCCCTTTCGTGTTGCTACCTACACCAAGACTTTGGAATTCATGAATTTCTTTTTCTCACACAGGAAGAGGAAATACATATTTTGTGTTTTATATTATGGGCTGGTTGTTGCTAGGACAGTTACATTACTTAGCAGCTATACTGCTAATGCAATCATTGACAATATGGAAACAGACGGCAGAGGCCATATTAAAAATAAATCACCTTTATTTACAGAATAATTGGGGAGAAGTAGATAGGACTCCTGGCCTAGTTTGCGGATCCTGATTTACACATCTGGGAGGACTATTTTTGATTTTTTTATAAAGAACTTCAAGTCTTAACTATTGACCATATTTCTTTATAATTCAAATTTTAAGCCACAGCTGAAGGTTTTATTCAATTTCAAGAGTCAGCAGAGTAGGTATAAATCAATGTAGAACGTAGCAAGCACTGTGTACCAGGGAACATTATTTCAGAGAGTCCTTTGATCTGCTGACTTACAAATCTTAAGACTTATCACACATAAAAAGAAGTTAAAATGGTGGGGATCGCTCTCCTGCTGGGCTCTTCATGCTGGGATATTTTTGTCAGGGGTTGTTTTCCCTCGACTTTGGGAGTTTGAGATAGATGGTTCTTGATGACAACTGCCTCTCTCATGAAGCATTTTAGAGGCTATGTGTGCTCTCTCCCATCCCAGTGAGTCCTTCATCATCCTTCCAGTATTTACTTTTCCATATTCTGTGAACAATATCTGGTAAATGGGACTCAATGAGGAAGCTTTATTTTGCCTCAGGGTTGAGGGTGCAACCCACCATGGCAGGGAAGCCACGGCAGCAGGGAGGGTGAGGTAGCTGATCACGCTGCTCCCATAGTAAGGATTCTGGGAGAGGTGAAGGCTGGGATGAGTTTGACTTTTCCTTTTGCCTGCTCCAGGAGGGCAGCCCATAAGAACACAGTGCTGGCTGCTCACATTCAGGGAGAGTCTTCCCTCTGCAGTGAAACCTCTCTGGAAACAGCCTTACAAACACATCCAGAGATGTGTCTCCTAGGTGACTCTAAGTCCCGTCAAGGTGAAGCACGACTCAGCACAGCAGTCTGGCTGGCTGAATGGCTGAGTGCTGGCCGTTTGACAGCAGCAATGGCAATGCTGTGTTCTGGGTGGGAACAGAATGCTCCCACTATGCTCCAAGTCTGTAGCCACTGTGGGTGGCTGAGAGCCGGAATGAGAAGAGCTTCTTCCTCCTGTGGGAGTTATTAGCATCAGAGAGGGTCAAAACCTTAATTATCTCCTCGCTTCTGAAAGATCTCAGTGTAATAGCCTCACAGGAGGGGAGCCAAACCGCATCATTTTGATCTGTAATGCTTTGTTAATTTTTTCTCTCCTGCTACCTCGGATTAACTTATTCTACTAAGTTTTAAGTGGTTTGAAGACAGGAAATAGTTTCCTTTGTACTCTCATCCTCATTGCTTAATACGTGATTGTGTTTAGTATTCTTTTGAAAGTACTTACATTTTCTTCAGTTATTTCATTTCCCATAAACACACATATGAAATCTTTTTATATCAAGCAAGCCTTTAGCTATCTAATAATGCTATTAACAGAATATGCAATATTATCACTGATTTCTATCTCTATGAATTCATCTTATTATTTGATTTTTTTGAAGTAGGTACTTTCACACTTGCAGTGATTTTGAACATATTATTGAAGGGGGCTGGAGAGATGGCTCAGAGGTTAAGAGCATTGCCTGCTCTTTCAAAGNCTGTAATGGGATCTGGTGCCCTCTTCTGGCCTGCAGGCATACATGGAAGGAATGCCTTATACATAATAAATAAATATTTTAAAAAACCACATTATCGAATTAGAATTGGTAATATGTTACCTCTTGGTTTTGACCCATAGTTTTAAAAAGAACAAAATGGTGTATTCTAGGAGAATGTTCACATTTCTCCCCATGTAAACCACTGTTCCGGGGTGCTAATCACCCCACTCAGATACGCTACACTTCTGCCCCACATGTGCAGTCCAGTCACCCCTTTTCATGGAAAGATCTTTTCTGTCTTTAAAAATAAATCACACTATCTAACAAAAACCCCAGTGCCAGTCCAAGAGACTCCCAGAACAATATAGGTTGCTTCCTTCCCTTAGAATTTTCCATAGCATCTTCCAGCACTATGAAAGCTGGCTCCCAGGGAGGAGGCTCCCAGGTCAGATCCAGCTTTGATCCTGAATCCTGTGTTAGAAGTGTGTGGTGTCCTCAACAATAGGGACAAACCTTCAACCATGGGGAGGCAACCATGGGCAGCAGCAATAGCCTATATTTTTTAGGAGTCTTTGGGATTCCCTTGATTAAAAGCATGCCTGGTACTGGTTGTTTGTTTTTTGAGATGGCTCAGTGGATAAAGTACTTGTCACACATGGCATGAGGGCATGAGGAGCAGGGTTCATGCCCCTAGCAGCCAGCACCAGATGCCTCAAATCTCAGCAGTTCAGGGCAAACTGACTAGCTAGACCAGCCAGAGGACCAGAACTCGTTCAGCAAGAGGACATGCTTCAGTGATTAAAGACACCCAATGTCAATCTCTGACCTCCATATGCATGCGAACACACCCAATCATGTCCATTCACATACATGTAGCACATATGTATACATGCATACACACACATATATCACATGTAAATAAATTTCTGACTAAAATAAATTCTAATGGTTTTGTGGCTTCTGAATTTTGTTACATCTGCTTTATTCTACAGGCTTATGGGTACAAAGCCAGTCATCTGGACAGGAAGTGGCCTTCTGTTCCTTGTGAGAATCACCTTTGCTACGCAGCATCGCCTCCCGATTGCACGTTTTCACAGCCTAACACCTCCACAGTTACAGATATTCTCATTCTTGCCTCCTCCAGCAGCCCCAGAGGTCTGAGCCAGTCCTTTTCTCCGCCTATCTACTGGACTGTCCTCTGGACCTTTGAAAACAAGCTCCTTGGCTGAATTCTGCAGGGAGCCCAAGTCTGAAGCCTGCCCTGACGGAACTTTCCTCTGCTTCTGCTTTGGATGTAATGCATAAGAAAGGGCATGAAGCCTGAGATGCTTTAAAAGAAAAAGTGCGTCTAAATAGACATTTGATAGTTAACTGTGAACATAAACCTCAAGAGTTTCTTACAGGCGGGAGCTTTTTCCCCGTTAGTTTTAACTAATTCAAAAACATATAGACACTATTATTTAGACATGCCATGTGATGTGTAAATCAGGTCAAAAACACATAAAGAGAGAGAGAGAGAGAAAGAGAGAGAGAGAGATCTGTGTACATGTTTCTGTGTGTGCACAAGTCCATGTAGCTACACATGAGTGTGAGTGGGTTTGGAGGCCAGGAGAACATCAGTTAAGCCATTATCTTCATTGCTGTCTGCCTAACTTGTGAGACACACACACACACACATCCTAGATTGCTTTCTGTTGCTGTGATAAGCATGACAACCAAAAGCAACTTGGAGGAAAGGTTTTATTTCATCTTACAGGTTATAATCCATTATGAAAGGAAGTCAGGGCAGGAACTCAAGGCAGCAATGGAAGTCTAGGCAGTGGAAGACTGCTATTTACTGGCTTGCTTCCTCTGTCTTGCTTGGCTACCATTCTTATATAGCCCCCATCCTCCTGTCTAGGGATAACAACACCCACACTAGGCCGGGCCGTCTATATCAACTAAAATTAAGAAAAGAACCCAGAGACATGCTGGTAGGCCAGTCTGCTCTGGGCAGTTCATCAGTTGAGGTTCCCTCTTCCCAGATGACTCAAGGCTTGTGTCAAGGTGAAATCTTAAGCTGATATGATGGTCTTCAGATGTTATTCATTGTGAAACATTCAAAATGCCCCCTCAATGTTCAATAATTATCATCTTTAGTCACTCATTGAAGTGGCATAGCAGACTTGTGACATCTATCTAACCTTAACTTAGCGCCTATTTGTGAAGCTTCCCTACTCTCTCCTTTCTCTTTCTCCTGCCACTTCTGTGGATCAACTTTAGTATTAGACTCCCCACGAGTGGCACCAAGCTGGACCTCACATATTTCATTTACTATAATGATTTTCAGCTCCATCTGTGTCGTTACAATGGCAGGATTTAATGCTTTTTATGACTGGTTAGTCTTCCATTTAGTATATGCATCATCCTTTATTTATCCATTCATCAATTAATGAGCACTTAGGTTTTCTCCAGCACAGATTTAATGCTAATGTTTCCTGAAGTTGTCTCTGAGAATCTTAGGTAAGTATCAAAAGCAGCACAGACAGACAAATTCCCTTGCAGACTTGGAACATGACTCTCTTTCAGGAACACACCAGCCATCCTCTACGACCAGTATTAAGTATCTATGTCAATGGTTCTCACCCTCATAACAGTTAATTAATACGACCCTTTAATTAATATGCAGCCCTTTAATACAGTTCCTCATGTTGTGGTGAGCTCCAACCTTAATGTTATTTTCATTGCTACTTCATAACTGTAATTTTGCTACTGTTATGAATCATTATGCAAATATCTGTGTTTTCTCATGGTCCTTTTGGGATTGTTGTAATAATAAAATGGCACAGTTCCCTGAGAGGCAGCTGGGTCCAACCACCCGAGGCCTCTGTGGGTCCCAGATGGGTGGGAGACAGTGGGCGAGAGACCTCAGCAGGGCAGCCAGTCCCACAGTCCCATGAGGAGCCACGGCGGGGTGAGAGACAGAGATGGATAGGCACACCATGCAGAGAGAGGGTTTGGATGTAGTTTATTTAGTGGGTTATGGAGGGGAAAGGGAAAGGGGTTAAGGGAGGAGAAAGAGGAGAGAGAGAAAAAAACGGGTGAGGAGAAGTTACCTCTTTGAGAGAGAGACAGAAAAGAGAGCTCAGGCTGGAAGCAGAAGGAAGATTCCCTTGCCTCTGTGGATGTGGGGTGGAGTGGGCGGGGCTTGTCTCTTAAAGGGACAGGACAGATCATTACAGTTGTGAACCACAGGTTGAGAAGTGCTGATCTATGTGAAGAAGTTTTTAGCATCTATAATACTTACTATTGTGGAAGTAGAAAGGAATTAGGTATTAGGGTATCAGGGGCATTGTAAAACAAGAGCCATTTGTAGGCTTGTGGATGGGGTTGTAGGATTGTCATAGGGGTTCACTGTCAGTTCTCTCACTTTCACAGTCAGCCCAAATTATGTCAAGCTTGGCCACTAGTCACATAACTAAGTCGTTATCATCCTGATCACACAGAAAATCGAGGTCCTCTGATGGACAGGCAACAAACCATGATTCATGCACATGTCTTCCCAGACTCTTTGTTTTCATGTAAACTCAGATTTTATTTTATTTTTTCACCTGATGAAAAAGGTGCTTTGGAGGATGAGCCAAACAGCCCTCGAAAGGACAGTGGAGATGCTGGTCAGGACACCAGTGAATTGTCTAATATACTCAGCTCAGTGTAGCCTCTGAGCCTGCCAGGCTAACCAGCGAATACCTATTTCAGAGTATTAGACAGCTTGCCCTTGGAAACGCCTTCAGGTCTTCTTTTAGAAAAAGAATTCTTTAATTTTTATTTTATGTTATGAGTGTTTCCCTGCATGTATGTATGTGTACCATGTGTGAGTGCCTGCAGAGGCCAGAAGAGGGTGCTGGATCCCCTGGAGCTGTAGTTAAATGATTTTGAGCTTCGATGTGGATGCTGGGAGCCAAATCTGGGTCCTCTGCAAGAGAAGCCAGTGCTCTTACCTGCTGAGCTATCTCCCCAGCCCCACCTTCATGTCTTTTAAAAATCTGTGAAACATCCTTAACATTTTATTTTATAGAAAGCCTATTTTTATTTTCCATTTATTATATAAGTCCTCATTGTTTTTTCTTTATTTTAACCAACTCACTCACAGAAAAGCTGTCAGAGAAGAATTGAAGAACTTATCTGCTTGGTGTTAGACTATGTGTAGATTTTCCTCTTACTATAATTTCTTCTACAAAATAATACAATTACTTGGAAATATTTTGTAAAGGAAACCACTCATATACAGATGGTTTCTATTAAAACCACTTAAGGTGGAAGGATCCACTTGTCCTTCTACTGGAAAACACATGGTTTGACATCAGTGTTTCTCAGGTCTTTTGAGATCCCAGGTAGCAGGTCCCAGTGCCTTGTGGAGTCAGGCCAGAATAGCTTAAGCTGCTCCATAGACTTTTCTCATTGAACATCTGCTATCTCTTCTTTATTTCCCTATGGAAGGAAAATTTCACCCAGAAGAAGAAACAGACTTTTGAAAACAAAGACAAAAGAAAGCTTATTGAGAAGTAAATTAACATGGTCTCTTCACTGAAGCCAAGAGGAACATTTGAAATAAATAATCACAGGAAGAATTAAGAGGCCATGGAGCTACTTAAGCAACTTCTTGCAAATCAGGGCTGGAGAGAGGGCTCAGCTGCTAAGAGCACCAGTTGATCTTGCAGAGGACCTGGGTCCACACAGTGGATCACAACTGGCTGTAACTCCAGTTACAGGGCATTTGATTCCTTCTTCTGGCTTCTGTGGACACCTACCTGGAGGTGGTATACATGTGTACAGTCAGGCACACCCACAGATCAAATCAGATCAAATAAATCTTCAGAAAATAACTCTACAAACCTCTTAAAGCCCAGGATTTGTTTCAGATGGGAAGAAAACAGAATTAAGGATGCTCACCATGTTTCATTGACATTTTGTACAGTTCAAACCTTTTCCTCACAGTTTCTCATTGTGTGCCCAGCATTGCAAACATGGGCATCCAAAAGACTTCCTCACCAAGGCAATATGTAATTG
The DNA here is from genome assembly GCA_001685095.1 of Ellobius talpinus. Taxonomy (NCBI): domain Eukaryota; kingdom Metazoa; phylum Chordata; class Mammalia; order Rodentia; family Cricetidae; genus Ellobius; species Ellobius talpinus. Next base: position 10,120 of record LOJH01022196.1, read on the forward strand.
CCTACGAATAGCCATCTGATACAAAGAACCAATAGTTCTAAGACTAATTGGCATGAAAGCAAGCATTGTGTTTCCATACTGGCATGCTGGAGACATTTTCGATGACATATTCTGGGATGCCTTTGTATCTGGAGTTCAGAGGGAATTTCCCCATGTGGCAAATTTATTACTCATAATAATCCAGTAAAGTAAGTAAAATAAGTGCAACTATTTGGCAACATCTCTTAAAATTGAAACAACAAGCTTAAAATGCCCATGGCATACAGATGGGGACAGTGGTCACCAATGTCGCTGTCACGTATAGCTACATCCTGCCACAGAGAGAGAAGTGCATGCCAGGTTCCATTGAAAGACTCAAGCTTAAAACTTTGGCAGGAATAGTGTCAGGTTTTTTGTTTGGGAGGGGGAAGAACTGCGTTAAAAACACTTAGATCATCACACTAATTACCATAGTTCCTCAGCAGGACTCTTAAATAACTTGTCAAGATATCAGAAAGCCCACTCAAATTCTTCCAAGTCATCAGAACACAGGAGTCAGAAGATCTTCCATTCCATCACTAACTCATTCATTCATTCACCAAATACTAACTCATGGTCTACTGAGACACCGGACCGTCTCTTCATATTTATGCCACATCTTGTCACAAATGCTACAAGCTATTGTGGTTTGGGAGAGAGCCTCAGAAAGAGGCAATTTCCAGTGAAGCGAAAAGCAGAGCTGTTATTTCAAACAATGCTCAGTCTTCAAATTCTGAAGATTTCTCCTGATCATCATATGCCTTACATATGTAAAAAGATGATTTTCTTAGCCATGTCCCCTGAAATATGAATGCTGTGAGGCGTTAGCAGCTGTGATTTTAAAAAGGGCTTCAAACCTGGGCAGATGCCCCCTGCTCAACCACAGGCAAAGTCTGCCTGAGACCAGGTAGGCTGCCCGGGGACATCCTCCACTCTCTATAACCCCAGCTTAATTCTCAGGGTCACCCCAGATGCTGCACCAGAACACCAGGAGCAGCTCTCCACCCCAGTCCACGCCTCCTGTGGATCCCTCAGACCATCTTCCCCTGTCCCTTTCTCAGCCGGCATTCCCCTGTGAGTACATCAGCCAAGCCGGCCAGTGAAACAGGCAACACTCAGCCATCACACTCTAAAAATCTGGAGAGGACACAGAAATCAAGGAGCAAACCACTTACCCAACCAAGACAAACCCAGAAATCAGAACCTAGACCTATAATCAGCCCAAACCCAGATGCCTAGGTGCCAGCATAAGAACACAAGTAATAATAGCCAGGGCAATATCACAGCAGGTCCTGAATATTCCAACATAATTGAAGCACAAGGAAAATAAAACACTTAAAACTAAGTATATGAAGATGATGGAGGCCCTTAAAAAGGAAATAAAGCCCTTAAAGAAATACAGGAAAACACAAATAATTGGAGGGAATTAACAAATCCCTTAAAGAAAGCTAGGAAACAAACAAACAGTTAAAGGAAATAAATAAAACTGTTCAAGACCTGAAAATGGAAAAAGAAGCAATAAAGAAAACACAAATTGAGGCATCTGGAAATGAAAAATTTAGAAATGCAAACAGGAGCTACAGAACCAAGCTTTATTAACACAAGAGATGGAAAAGAGACCCTCGGGCATTGAAGATATGATAAAAGAAATAGAAGCATCTGTCAAAGTAAGGGTTAAATCTAAAAAATTCCTGACACAAACATATGGAGAATCTGGAACACTATGAAAAGATCAAACCTAAGAATAATAGGAATAGAGGAAGGAGAAGGATATTAGCTCAACGTCTCAGAAAATATATTCAACAAAATTCTAGAAGAAAACTTTTCTAACCTGAATGAAGGAGATGCCTTTAAAGATTCAAAAAGCTTACAGAACTCCAAGTAGATTGGAGCAGAAAAAGTCCCCCAGCCACATAATAATCAAAACAGTAAAAAGACTATAAAAAGGAAGAACACTAAAGCTGCAAAGGAAAATGACCAAGTCACATATAAACGCAGACCTATCAGAATTACACCTGACTTCTCAATGGAGACTCTAAAAGCCAGAAGGGCCTAGACAGATATGCTGCAGACTCTAAGAGACCACAGATGCCAGCCCAGATGACTAAACCCAACAAAACTTTCAATCACCACAAATGGGAAAAATATATTCCATGGTAAATCAAAGTTAAACAATAACTACAAATTCAGCCCTACAGAAGGTGCTAGAAGGAAAAATCCAAATCAAGGGGTTTAACTATACCCATGAAAACACAGGAAATAGCACATCAGCAAAATAAAAAAGGGGAAACATACACACCACTACCACCACCAACAACAACAAAAAACAGGAATTAACAATAATTGTTCATTGTTATCTCTCAATATCAATGGCTTTGATTATGCAATAAAAAGACACAGATGAACAGAATTGCTACAAAAACAGGACCCGATCTTTTGTTGCATACAAGAAACATATCTCAAAATTAAGATTAGACCTTACCTCAGAGTAAAGGGTTAGAAAAAGACATTCCAAGCAAATGAACCTAAGAAGCAAATTGGTGTAGCCATTTTAATATCTAACAAAATAGATTTCAAACTAAAATTAATCAAAAGAGATGGGTAAGGACACTTCATGTTCAAAGGAAAAATCCACCAAGATTATGTCTCAATTCTCAACATATATGCCCCAAACAAGAGCATCCAGCTGCGTAAAAGAAACATTAAACGCTTAAGTCATACATTGACTTTCACACACTGATAATGGGAGACTTTAATAATACCTGACTCTCACCAATAGACAGGTCATCAACACAAAAACTAAACAAAGACATGCTGGAACTAACAGACATTATAAACCAAATGAAGCTAAAAGGTATTTACAGAACACTCCACTCAAACACAAAAGAATATACCTTCTTAGCACCTTATGGAACTTCTTTCAAAATTGACCACACCCTCAGTCACAAAGCGAGTCTCAATAGATACAAGAAAATTGAAACAACATACTGCCTCCTATTTGACTACCATGGATTAAAGCTGGATATCAGCAGCAATGGAAACAACAGAAAGCTTATAAATTTGGGAAACTGAATAACTCTTTACTGGATGATTGTGGGGTCAAGACAGAAATAAAGAAAAAATTTCAAGACTTTTTAGAATCCAATGAAAATGAGTACACAGTGTACCCATACTTATGGGCTACAATGAAAGCAGGGCTAAGAGGAAAGTTCACAGCACTAAATGCCTACATAAATAGTTGGAGGTGGGCATGGTAACTCCTGCCTTTAATCCCAGTACTTGGCAGGCAAAGGCAGAGGCAGGTATATCTCCGTGAGTTAGAGGCCAACCTGGTCTACATGGTGAATTTCAGGACAGCTAGGGCTACACAGAGAAACCCTATATTGAAAAACCAACCAACCAACCAATCAACAAAAAAATTGGAGAGATCTCATACTAGCAACTAACAGCATTCCTGAAAGCTCTATAACAATAAAAATTAAGGACACAGAAGAGTGGAAGGCAAAGAATTATCAGATTGAGGGTTAAATCAATAAAATAGAAACAAAATAAAAAAGAAACAAAGAGAACAATACAAAGAATCAATGAAATGAAGAGTTGGTTCTTTGCAAAAAATCAACAAGATAGACAAACCCTTATCCAAACTAACTAAAAGACAGAAAAGGGATATTCAAGTTAATAAAATTAGAAACAGAAAGAGGGACATAACAATAGACACCAGAGAAACCCAGAGAATCATAAGTACATGGTTTAAAAACCTGTATTCCAAATTGGAAAATATAAAAGAAATGGATAATTTTCTTGATAGGAATCATTTGCCAAAGTGAAATCAAGAGCAGATAAACAATTCAAATAGACCTATAACCCCTAGAGAAATAAAACCAGTCATTAAAATTCCCCCCCCCAAAAAAGCCCAGGGCCAGCTGGTTTTAACATAGAATTCTAAGTTGCAAAGAAGAGTTAATACCAATACTCCTCATATGATACCACAAAATAGAAACAGAAGGAATGAGGCCCAATTCATTTTATGAGGCCACAGTTACCTTGATTCCCAAACCTCAGAAAGACTCAACAAATAAAGTGAATTACAAGCCAGGCAGTGGTGGCACATGCCTTTAATACCAGCACTCAGGAGGCAGAGGCAGGCAGATCTCTGAGTTTGAGGCCAACCTGGTCTACAAGAGCTAGTTCCAGAACAGGCTCCAAAGCTACAGAGAAACCCTGTCTCAAAAAACAAAAACAAAAAACAAACAAACAAAAAACTCAAAAAACAAAAAAAGGGAATTACAGACCAACACAGATGCAAAAGTATTCAATAAAATACTTGCAAACCAAATCCAAGAACACATCAAAAAGATCATCTCCCATGATCAAGTAGGCTTCATCCCAGAGATTCAGGATGGTTCAGCATGTGAAAATCAGTAGCTCACTATATAAACAAACTGAAAAGAAAAAAAATACATGATCATCTCATCTCATTAGAAGCAAAAAATCCTTTGACAAAATCCTTCATCCTAAAAGTCCAGGAGAGATTACACTTAACACAAAAAAGGGAATTCACAACAAATCTGTAGTCGACATTAAATTAAATGGAGAGAAACTCAAAGTAATTCCACTAAAATTCCAAGACAAGACTGTCCACTCTACCCATATTTATTGAATATAGTACTTTAAGTTATAGCTAGAGCAATAAAAAACTAAAGGAGATAAAGGGGATACAAACTGAAAAGGAAGAAGTCAAAATATTGTTATTTCCAGATGATATAATAGGATATATAAGTGACCCTAAAAATTCTACTAGGGAACTCCTACAACTGATAAACATGTTCTGCAAAGTGACTGGATACAAGATTAACTTTAAAAAAATTTCAGTATCGCTCCTATATACAAATGATAGACAGACTGAGAAAGATATCAAAGAAATCACACCATTCACAGTAGCCTCATATTATATAAAATATCTTGATGTAACTCTAACCAAGAAAGTGAAAGACATGTATGACAAGAACTTCAAGTCTTTTAATAAAGAATTTAAAGAAGAGATCAGAAGAAGAAAAGATCTCCCATGTTCATGGATTTGTAGGATCAACATAGTAAAAATGACCATGCTACCAAAAGCAATCTTCAGATTCAGTGCAATCCCCCATCAAAATTCCAACAGAATTCTTTACAGACATTGACAGGATATTCTCAACTTTATATAGAAAAAAAACTCAAGATAGTTAAAACAGTCCTGTACAATAAAAGACATGCAGGAGGTATCACCATCCCTGATTTCAAGCTTTACAACAGAGCCACAGTAATAAAATCCACAGGATTTTGGCATAAAAACAAACATATAGATCAATGGAACCAATTTGAAAGTCAAGACATAAATTCACACACATATGGACACCTGATTTTTGATAAATAAACCATAAATACACACTGGAAAAAAGAAAGCATCTTCAACAAATGGTGCTGATCAAACTGGATGTCATTATGTAGAAGAATACAAATAGATCCATATTTATCATCCTGCACAAAACTCAAGTCCAAGTGAGTCAAAGACCTCAACATAAAACCAAATGCATTGAAGAGAAAGTGGGGAACACTCTTGAATGCATTGGCACAGAAGATAACTTTCTTAACAGAACACTGATAGCACAGGCATTAAGATCAACAAGTAAGAAATTATACTTCATGAAACTGAAAAGCTTCTGTAAAGCAATGGATACTATCAATCAGGCAAAGAGGCAGCCTACAGAATGGAAAAAGATTTTTTACCCACTCCACATCAGATAAAGGTCTAATATCCAAAAATATAAAGAATTCAAGAAACGGATTAAAAATAAAAAATAATCTTGATTTAAAAATGGGGTACAGATCTATGCAGAAAATTCTCAATAGAGGAATCTCGAATGATTGAGAAGCACTTGAAATATTCAGTATCTTTAGCCATCAAGTAAATGCAAATCATAACTTCTTGGCGATTCCAGTTTACACCTGTCAGAATGGTTATGATCAAAAACACAAATGACAGCTCACACTGGAGAGGATGTGGAGCAAGGGGAATACTCTTTGTTGGTGGGAGTGCAATCTTGTACAGCCACTATGGAAATACGGCAGTTTCTCAGAAAGTTGGGAATTGATCTACCTCAAGACCTAGCAATACCACTCTTGGGCATCTAATCAAAAGATGCTCCATTCTACCCAAATAACACTTGTTCAGCCACATTCATTGCAGCTTTAGTCATTAATAGCCAGAAACTGGAAACAACCTGGATGTCCCTCAACAGAAGAATGGATAAAGAAAATGTAGTACATTTACACAATGGAGTTTTACTCAGCCATTTTTTAAAAAGTAGTATCAAATTTGAAGTCAAATGGATGGAACTAGAAAAAAAATCCTGAGTGAGGCAACCTAGACCCAGAAAGACAAACATGGTATGTATTCAATTATAAGTGGATATTAGCTGTTAAGTAAAATGATAATCAAGCTACAATTCACAGACCCAGAGAGGTTAGGTAAAGAGGAAGCCTTGCCTGGTACAAAAGATAGCCAGTTCACTCTCCTTAGCCTCCATTACTAGAAGTCCTCCCTAGGGTCACCCTAATGGATTCCAGGAGGTTTCCACTGTGCTAGGTTTCCATACCACCCCCCAAATGCCCCCAATTCCAGCGGTCTTTCCTTTCACTCCCTCCCTCCATCCCTCCCCTTACATCTGATCCCTCCAGTTCCCATTCCTCACCCTTCCTCAGTATACCCAAAAGATTGACTCAGCTAAGCAGGGCTCACATGGACTCAAAGAAACTGAAACAGCAAGCAAGGGGCCCTGATGGGTCTGCACCAGGTCCTCTGCATATGTTATGGCCATTAGCTTGGTGTACTTGTGAGACTTCTGACAGTGGGAGCCAGTGTTTCTCTAACTCTTTTGACTGCTCTTGAGACTCTTTTCCTCCCCATTCATTTGCCTCATCCAGCTTGGATATGAGGGCTTTCGCCTTGTTTTATTTTATTTTATTTTTTTCTGTCTTGTCTGGCTGTCTTCTCTCAGAGGCCTACTCTTTTCTGAAGAGGAAAGGGAGGGTGAGTGGATCTGGGACAGAAGGGAGGAGTGGACATGGAGGAAACTGAGATGTAGCATATGAGAGAAGAATCTATTTTCAATTAAAAAATATTTTTTAAAAAAGGGGCTTCATATGCAATGGAGATAATTTCAAACTATCCCTTTCTTCTTTCCCTATACAAGCAGCATGGATGCCTGACAACTGTTCCCTGATGCATGCTGTCCCAGGAGAAATAGACATGTATTCATCCCGTGGCCTACTGGCTTAATGTGTGACATGCTTCAGTTAACAATACAATAATAACACCCAAGCAGATGTCCTCAGTTGGTTTAGATGTTTTTCCCCCTTCTCTGGTTTATATCTGCCACAAGAACAATGCAGGAAGGAAAGGCATGTGAGTCAGAGTCACGCTGGTTCAAAGCCAGTAGCAGGTGTTACAGGAGACAGGCATCCGTCATGTTGTCAACTTAGGGAAACTAGAGGTTGCTTGTAATAACAGCAACAATAGCCCCAAAATAGGAAATCCCAAGAACTCGAGTTGGAGATAGCCCTTATCCCCAGGACTCATAAGTTAGAGATAGCCCTTAGTGTGGTGGTGTTGAAATGGAACATTATTGTAAGTGGGGTCTAGTTGATATGTAGTTAGTGAAGAGAATTAGTGCAATACTTGGTAAATTTTCATCACTCCACACAAGAATGGGTTGTTATTTTAAAAGGTTAGCCTGACTCCTGAGTCTCTTTGTAGTTTATTGTCTGACCCTGTGATTTATTCTCATCCTCTGTCTCTGTCTGAATGTCTCTCTCTCTCTCTCTCTCTCTCTCACACACACACACACACACACACACA
>LOJH01022197.1:0-15385 GCA_001685095.1 Ellobius talpinus
TGTGTGTGTGTGTGTGTGTGTGTGTGTGTGTGTGTGTGTGTGTGTGAATACCAATGCTCTTTGGTTCCTGGTCCTTATGGGGAGATACACTGAGCTCCTTAAGTGACTTGTAGTCTTGGCTACATTTAGAAAGTACCTTGAGCTAAAGTCTGATTCTAAATCCCAGTCCTAGTGAGACAAATGCCCACTTCTAATGTCACCCGCCCCAAAGGCCAGGTGGAAAGAAGATGTACCACAACATGGATGTCAAGAATGGGCAGAGGAGAGGAAGGGAAGAGGTTTATGACACGGAAAGGAATCTCAAGCTCAATATTATTTCAATCCAAATGCCTAGGTCTGGTTCCACAAAAATCAAAAAAGAAATGTGGACCTGGACAGGTGAGATGGATGTGTTCAGCCTCTCCCTCTTCTACTTTGATCAAACCATTGCTGGTTTCCTGTGTCAGGAGAGAACATCCTGACAGCTAGTTTTACCCTCTGCTTGTCCCATTTTCCCAACATCAAATGTACCACTCTTAAAAATGTGAATTCTCTCACAAAACCACTCTCTGGAGAGAAGCATAGGATTGTTATCTCTTCTCGGATAGCTGCTTTCTCTTCTTGTAGACCACCGTAGACAGAAGCCACAGCTTCCTTCTTATAAGAACAGGATGTAGGAGGCCCTTTTATAGATCTTCTGTCTAGTTCTGCAAAGAGAATTATTTGGATGTGAAGGAATTTCATGATGGCTTCAAACTGACTACCCCCTCCATCTCCAAGTGCTTCTGGATCACCTCCCCAGCTGTTTCAAAAGTTGTTGAACCATTAACTGCTGCTGAGGCTGCTCTGAGCACCCTTTGAAACAGGGGTCCCCAGCTGCAGTACATAATATTAATGAGCAATAAGTGACTGCCTGCTGCTTCCTCCACTAGAACCTTCTGGGCTCTGCCAACTGCTTGTCACCATATCTGCATGGCCTCCTGGCCTACCGTGCCTGCAGAGTTGTGATGACACACCAGCACTTCCATGCCCACAGTTGATGGGATGTCTCCGCCAGCCACTGCTGAGATCATAGTGTCTGATAAAGCTCTCTAGCTTTCTCTGGGTTATTTGCTGACAGTGCTTGTTAGCTAGTCAGCCCATTCTGCAGACAAACAACAGAAAATGGATTTAAACCCCATACAGGAGACAGAACTGAATATGAGCCAGGCTCTGCCAAGACCTGGATTTTTAGCAGAAAGAGGCAGCGAATCAATATTCACTTTCTAAAACCAGATAAACAGTTCCCTATCTCTAGTCGAATGAGAAGCCATTAAGGGTCCAGTCCTACTCTGTGCTTTTAATTTCCCATATGATCCCTTCATAACAGAAGTAGCAAATACTGGAAGAACCATAGCACTGAGATCTAGTATATAATCAGTTAATGAGCAAGAAAATGAAAAATAGTCATGATTTTGCACACTCATTCCAATAAAAGCAAACGGCTAATTTTCCCAGGAAATAACATGCAATGTGCTCAGCCTTAGACTTTGGTGCTTAGCTATGACTAAATTGGGTCTCTGCTGCTCACATGCCAAGACTGAAGAGCATGACCTTTCACCCCTTGGAGGAAGTGATATGTGGAACTGGGAGCATCACAGCTTAACTTTCAGTGTCTGCTTGACTAGATTAGGAATCACGGCTGTATATCTGGGAGGGCACTTCCAGAGAGGACTAACTGAGGGAGAAATATTCATCTTGAATGTGCTGGGAATGTCTTAGTCACTTTTCTATTGCTATTAAGAGACACTGCAGCCAAGGCAACTTATAAAAGAAAGCACTCAACGGGGGCTTGCTTATAGTTTCAGGGGGTGAGTCCATGGCCATCACAGCAGGGAGTCAGTTTGGCAGGAGATAGGCCAGTGACACACCTCTTCCAACAAGACCACACCTCCTAATCCTTCCCAAAACAGTCCTACCAACAAATGGCTAAGCATTCAAATATCTGAGGTTTGGGGGGCCATTCTCATTTGAACCGTCACAGGGAACCTGCAAAAAATAAAGAACCCAGGAGCTGAGGTCAAAATAAAATAAAGCCAGCGGCATTGTAATACCCACCTCCCCTGACAAAATTCCCTCTCTCCCACCTCCTCAGTGCCATGACGAACTGATGTTTCTGAAACTGTGACCCAAGATGTGAATCCTACACATGACGTTGTTCTCTGGAATTTTGGTTGCAATGGCTCGAGAGAAACTAATACAATAGCCATCATGTGTGTCATCAGCTGGCGGCAGGCAGCACTATAAAACCACGTGTATTGACTCATTAAATCCTCCCAGCCTCCCTCTGAAGCAGGAAATGTCATAGTCACCATCTGTGCTGGCTAGTTTTTATGTCAGCTTGACACAGACTAGAGTCATTTTGGAAGAGGGAACCTCAATTGAGAAAATGTCCCCACCAGCTTGGCCTATGATCAAGCCTGTGGAACATTTTTTTGATTGATGATTGACATGGGTGGGCCAGTGTGACAAGGAGTGGGTGGTCCTGGATGGTGTAAGAAAGCAGGCAGAGCCAGCAAACCAGTAAGCAGCACTCCTCCGTGGCTTCAGTTTCAGTTCTTGCCTCCAGGTTTATGTCCTGAGTCCCTGACCTGTGTTCCCTCTGTGATGGACTTAATAAGCTGTAAGCTGATATAAACCCTTTCCTCCCCGAGATGCTTTTGGTCATGGCATTTTATCGCAGCAATAGAAACCCAAACACAACATCAGGCTAATGAGGATGCTGAATTAAGCAACTTGGCCAAGATTGCATAAGTGTGAGTGGAAATGCTAGGATCTCAGCACAGACAACCTGATTCCAAAGCCCTGTATCCATTATTGTCTCCATGTAAAGCCTGTGTGTCACCAAGGACTCCCAACTTGTCCCTCTCCATATAATAGAAGGAGCAAATATAGTCTTCCCTCTGCAAACATGAAAATATCTTTGTCACCTGAAAGTACCTACTTGACACTCAGGGAATAGGACCGATTCAGAGAGAATACAGAATTTACTTGTCAATTTTTAAAGTTTTTTTTTTCTTCCCCCACAAAATCTGAGCCTCCAAGGCACAGTTTCTCAGCGCCTATTCCACCAGCTCATGACATGAGTGTTCACAAGGGATGTTTACTTCAAGCATGGAATCTGACATACTGGAACTGAATCCCTGGGAGAGGGTCCTGGTGATGTGCACTTTGAAGAAGCACCCCAGTGATACTTATCACACTAAAGATTGGCACTCATTTCACAGTTGCATCTGGAAGTTTCGACAGCACTGCCGATCATCAATTCAACCGTAGATGATTATAGAAGGCTTTCACAGTTTCTCCGCATTCAATAGCTATTTCAGGGAGCACGGTAATGTGCACCGAGTTTTTCTAAATTGTTACCGTTTCCTTCTGTGTGCGTGCGGCGGCTGGTTAAGAAAGCTTCAATAAGGGCCCCAGTTAAGTGGACACTTATAAACTGTTTACATATAAAAATATACAAAAGACACTTTTCTACCCCAGACTCAAAGTGAGTCTTTCAGAATCGTCTTCTGGTCATCTTCACTTATGTTTAAAGCCAAAGACTGTGACATGGACCATAAGAGCTGACATATTCTGGCTGTGCACATCTCTCCATCACCATCAACCCCAAATTCATGCTCACCTACTGCCTCAGTAAGCCTAAGTTGCTTTCAGCACACTACATGCCCAGCATCTTTGTCTCAGCTCTGGGCACGTTCGGTTTCCCTGCGCAAGTGCCTGCACGGTTCTCACTTTTCCTTCCCTGCTCAGATTTGCTGTCACATTCTTAAGGGGGGTTTGTTACAAGAAATTAGGACATCCGTGTATCTACCACTCCCTGGCTACCACCCATCACTCTGACCATAGTTTTTCTCTCCCTGTTAATCACTATGGTAACTTAATCTCCAGTTGTCTTAACAAGTACACTATGGGCTACTAATCCCTAACAGTTTTGTGCATTCAATGTCTAATGAAGCCTCACTATAATTGTTGTAAATTATCCTGAATGAAAGGAATGTAGTTCATACTGTTGAAGATACAGCCTTGATTCTCAGTCTGAAGTCTGACAATGACAACAAAGATTCTACCTGTTTTCGTGCCTAGCCTTTCTTCAGACAGCAGAAGAGATGGCTAGGTTGCAGAGCCAGAAGCCTCAAACATCTTTGAATGTGTGAAGCCTCACGTCGTAAAGATGTGTCTAGATGCCTTTAGTGTGTCAGCAGCTCTGCTCCGAAAGCTGCCTTTTCCTTTCTTAGTGCATCATTACAGAATAATTAGTGGTTAAAAGGGAAGTTAGTGGAAAAGGGGAAATTTCTGATTTTGAAGAACCACCAGGTAATTATCTGTTTGCTGCTCTACTTCAAAGGCTGAAAAGTATTCTTATTGGTGGGAGAGGGACACGGGGAGCCGACCAGGTCATCACATGGGTTTATTTAACTGCATTTTATCATTGTCACTTTGCAGTCCATCTTCAAACTGCTGGCTGAACTACCACACTTACCTTTAATAAGAGTGTTCCCTGTAGGGGAGTTTATCTCGATCCTGACGGGAATACTGTCATAGGGGCATATGCTTAAGCTAATTTGACAGTAAAGGATGAGTGTAAGCATGTGTAACATCAGAAATGTTCATCTCCTAAGACCTTTATAGCGTGTAGCACAGTGGGGGTTATTATGATTGTATATAATGTAGTGCTTTTATATACACACACACACACATGTACATGCTGACTGTAGATATAGCTCCATGGTAGAGTACCTGCCTGGCATGCTCAAGGGTCTGGTTTCATCTTTAGCACAAAAAAAAAGAAGGAAGAGGAGCAAGAGGAAGGGAGAAAAGACTTCATCAAAGCCTTGTGATTATAGGCTTGTCTTCCACTTGTTTGCGAAATACTTCTCTATGGGTGTTCAAACCCAGTACCTCTCAGACTTTCTTGAGTAAACATAGTCTCATTTTCTGCATCAGAGTGAAAAGCAATTAGGGAGGTGCAGGTAGCTCTAGTGAGTTTGATTTCCAAGTATTGTGGATAATCATAAGACCTCAAACAGATTTTTTAATTAGTGTACAAAATAATAAACTCCATTATGACACCTTCATGCATGCGCACCATGTACTTCACTGTATTTGTGCCCACTGCCCTCTCTGTTTCCCCTGCTCCCTTCTTGCTGGTCCCATCCCTTCCTCCGACAGCCTCCTCTGCCTTTGTGTCATACCCCCATACTGGTTTCCTTTCCTTTCCTAATATGATCATCCTTCAAAGCTTAGAAATCCAATATGCATGGCCTAGACGTCTGCAGGAAAGGACAGATAATAACACTATTAGTTAACAATTGCATTTCATACCTGCAGATTTCTGAACACTTTCAAATCAATTTCCTTACTCAGGCCACATAACTCAAAGAGAAAGACAGGATTAACAAGCCCATTTTACAAGTGAAAAGACTGAGACAGAAAGTGCCTCAGATCACACTGTCGCACTGTCCTTGATTGTTGGGAAGCAGGGTTCCTATTCAGACAGCTTGTCTGCTCAGCACCCACTCACACTTACTAAACAAGAAGGCCTCCTGTGCATATTTTATTTCAGAACAATGAACCAGGGGGCTTTAGCCCTCCTTCCTTGCTTGCTTGCTTTCTCTTGGTTTTTTTTTTCTTCAGACCATGGGATGAGGAATGTTTTTGTTTTCTTTTCAAGGGAAACTGAAAGTGAGCCTTCTTTCTTTCTGCACATCTTTTTCCAGAGCCATTTACCTTTATCCGGGTCCCCAGAAAGCCACTAATTCACAAGACAGTCCACTAACGAGCTTCCCTCTTTGTCTCCCTTTGTCTCTGTGTTCTGCAGTTAATAGCCAAGATACCAACTATCACAGCAGTCTGCAACTTGCATGGGGAGAAGCTGCAGGTATTTAAGCAATCTCATCCAGACATAGTGAATACACTGTTTCCTCCATTGTACAAGGAGCTCTTTAATCCTGACTGTGCTGCGGTCTGCAAATGAAGGGGCTGAGAACTCTCAGAGTCATGGAATGCATCGCCGTTAAGACAAAAGCAATGTGTTCATGGAGACTTAAGAAAAATGTCACTACTGCAACATTAGGAATGTCCTGCACTTAATAGAATTATTTTTCACCGCTACAGTTTGAAGAATGTAAATATGCACCTGAGTGGGGCTCTTTTGTTTGTTTGTTTGTTTTTGAAATGATCATAAATATACAAATATAGGACACTGGGTGTTATCTTTTTTAATTTTATTCGGGTATGTTTTGGAGACAACTGTTTATAGAATTTTATTGTAGATATATACAAGAACAGAGCCGTCCTTCACATGACTACTTTTCCTGCTGATTGTTCAAATATAATTTAAGAAAATTCCACTTACTAGGATTTACCTACTTCTATGTTTTTAGATAGTTGATGCATGTGGAAATCTGTAACTGTCTTGGAAAGTACTGTGCATGTATGTAATGAATATATAATATGTAAGAGTATTATATATGACTATTACGTATTCATGCACTGTGGTTTCAAATGCCATGCCCGCTAACAATGGAGGTCTGGTCAGGCTCTCATGTGATTTACTTTCTGTTATGTGTTACTTTTATGTCAGACAATCAAGGTTTTGTTGTTTTTTTTTTTCCAGCCAGAGTTTTCATCCACACATAACAACAGGATAGTACCCATTCGGAAGCAAGTCTACAAAGAAATTGGTGTAGCATATAACTGCTTTCTAAAAGCTCCGTTTCTGTCAATGACTTCAAAGCCCTGTCAAGATGGCACATAGGGTTTGGGGTGCAATGGGATTTGAAGTCATTTTCCTGTTTCACAAATCGGTCTATAAACCAGACAATAATATTTCCTATTATACAGAATACAAAATATTGGGATTCCACCCCCCTTTGGATTTGGATTTCAAATTGTGAAACTCAACTTTGATGCTTATTATTTCTTTAACAAAAAGAAAAAAATCAGTCTATAGATTATGACCACCATCAGTGTTTTCAGAAATATCAGAGTAGAAGTGTAAAACAAGGTCCCAGTGTCATTTTGTGTAAATACTGTCTAGCCATCTTCTCCCAAAGAACAGAAAGAAATAGAACATGCAAGGTAAAGAAGTTTTCATTAAATTCATACTCATTATAATTTGTTAGAAAACATGCTAATAGAAAGAAGAACGCAGTCTAGAGCCTGGGGCCTCCAATTTTTTCAACTCCAAAATGCTATATAATAAAAATAGAGCAAAAGTTCAAAAGATTAGAAAACAAATGCTTTGTCTGTGAGACTGATATATCCCAAAGCCAAAATCCTTCCCCACACAGATTTAAAGGACCTCTTCTGTCCACACTGTTTAGTTTTTAGCCACTTAAAAGAACAGAATGAAAGGGTGACCTCTACAGTGTCTTCATCCACGCATCTATGAAATTAAGTACCAGAAAGCACGGGCTTGAAGCCATTTGTTCTTCTAATTCCTGGAAGACCTAGGCCTTCAGTATGATCTAGTCCAAACTAAAACTTTCAAAAAAGCAGCTAGGGGACACATTTGTGTATGAGACACCAAGAGCTATAATGTACTGTAAGTGTGGCACAGGCCCTAGCTTATAAAAACCTGCCCTGTTCTCTCTGGATACACACACGCACACACACACACACACACACACACACGCACGCATGCACGCATGCACCTACTCTGTAAATCTCCATTAATAGAAAATTTGGATTTTTGCTTGTTTCATGTATTTGTTTTAGATCTCTTACATTCTCCTGAAGTTCTTGGTTGAGAGTCATCTCCAAGATGCCTCGGAACTCTGGCGGATGATCTAAACAGTACTGTTAGTCTTTCCTTTTAGAAAACAGCGGCTTTTCTCACCTCATGATTGATGAATTCCAAGTCATTGGGGGAAAACAAAAAGCCTTTAAAATAATGAATCTCTTTTTCAACCACTGTTATATTCAATTAATTTAACTACATTGAACCAAATTACCTTTGGTTCTGAGAAGACAGCTGTAGACTGCTTATTATGCCGCTACAGGGACTCAGTTCTTTTTGGTGTAAATGTCACTCTTGCTAGCTCTTTGTATAAAGAATTAATTCCAAGAGTCATATTTCCTTCTAATGGAAAGATACTTTTCTGATTGCTAGGAAAACAGGGTAATGGAAGGCACTCAATTAAACCAAGCCACTTCCGAATGCAATGTATGTTTTATGATTGGCTTGTGATAGGCAAGGCTTACTGTGTCTACTTGGCGTTCCCCTTTGAGCTTTGAACTCATGTCAGACTTTGTTTTCATTGTTCTGTTGGCTCAGTGTTTCCCATTGTCAGACTGTAAATCCCACTCAGCTGCAAAGGGAATCATTTGTTGCCTCCAGTTTACCTTAGAGGATTTTCATCGGCTCAATTGATGAAGTAGCTGCAAATTTTTTCCTCCTTTGCCCCACGGGTGGTGTAGGAAAAAGATTGCTCCCCACATTTGCCTCAGGGGGTACTGGTTTTGAAATTGTGTCATTTCCACTAGTGCTAGCGTTTCATTGGGACAGCATGAACCTTTGAAGCAGAGGGAGAGGAAGCAGCTAGGAACTGAACCAGAACCAGACAGTGGTGACCAGTCCAGGCACAGCCCACTTTCCATCCAAAGGAGAGCGTTCCAGTTTTGGCTGCGGTTGCCAACTTTTCCCTTAAAAGAGAAGCAAGTCATGTTTTTAATGGTAAGAAAGCCTTTAAACACTGCCCTTTGAACATCTCAGTGACTGCATGAAATTTCAGTAAGAAAAACTCTCTTTACCACACACAGTCTCCGCAAGCTGTTCCTTCTCCTGAGACCTGGCCAAGGTTCACAGTGTGCTAGGATGAGGTATACACTGGAAGAAGGAACTGCAGTCTGTAGTCTCCGTCATGCCTCAAGGATGACAATCACTGCTTGATGCAGATGTTGCACTGAATCTGCTCAGGGATGTTTCATTAAAAAAAATTCATTGAGAATGTGGAAGGGATAAACGGGAAAATGGCAGTAAAATCTATGTGGCATAAGCTGAACATGCCAGGGAGAGACCCTCTCTAACAGGCTTCAGACCAGCCACAGTGGCTTCATGTAAGAAAATGAATGGTCCCCCCCACCCTCCTTTGGACCTGCCTGAAAGTTTTACACAAGTAAAGACATTAGTTTCAGTCTCTAAAATGAGCAAAGAACAAAACAACCAAGCTGCCCCGCTTCTCTCCCAATTAATCCAGGCTTCCTGTGTAAGTCCTTAGCAAAAGAAATGCAGGGATCTAACTGTCAATGGACAGAGCTGACAGGACTATGTGAGTGACAATTCCAGGGCGTCCGGACTCTGTAAAAAGAAAGGCAAAATTTGGAGGGAGAATCAAGAGATTTCGAATCTGGGTTGACAGTTATGAATGGCCACGCAGTCTGTGACTTGGCCTATCTTTGTGTCAGGTTTTCTGGGGTGCTTTTATTCCCAGGTTAGACATTGAAGATCAGGATATATTTTCCAAGCACACTTTCTGCATTTTCTTTGTCTTAATACTTTCTTCAGGGCTCTGGGCTAAAGGACCTCTAAGTAAAAAAGCAGAGAATATTATGGTCTTAGGTGATTAGATTCCTCTGGCAGTAGCTGGGAGACTCTAGACTGTACCCAACTGGATATTAACAAGAGGCATCAGGGGACATCAGTGTATTTCCATCATGACTGCTGTATCAAGCAGGTTATGTCCCAGCAGTCTGTTTGGAGACACTGTTTGGAGAAAGCCTTGAAGATGCATGGCCAGTTCTCACTGGCTCTCCACAATGCTGCACATAAGGGGTTCCAATTCTAAAATAACTCTTAGGTCCCAAGGACAACCTAAAATGTTTCCATTGTTTGTTTTGGTTGTTATTTTGTTTTCTTTTGTTTGTTTTTGTTTTTTTTTTCTCAAAACCACCAGAAACAAGTAATGTCAGTGTTGTTCCACATCCTTAGTCTCTCTTTATTCCAGAAGCAGGAAATATTTGGCTGCTGTCCAAATCATTTCCTGGCTCTCTCTCTCTCTCTCTCTCTCTGTTTTAACTATTGTTTCTATTCTAATAAAATTACAACAAAAGGCAGTGGGCTCAGGCAAGGATGTCTCAGCTCTGACAGGCACTGAATGATAGCGGTAGCTCTTAAGTACGCGTCAGAGGGAAGCCTCTGCAGAGTCCCTTTATAAAGAGGAGGGAAATGCCACCAAGATGAAGAAGTGGTATTTGATGTTCTCTTTGCAACGGCTGGTACATGTGTAGCCAGAAGAAAGGCCTGGTGTGGAGAGCCATGGGGTCTTTTGGAAACAGGTTGCTAACACTTTTTCTTTTCAAGAGAAGTATGTTTCAGAACCAGAGGTGCCTGCCTGTTTAAATCAAGAGTTGAAAACTCAAAACCCCCAAAGTGGCAAGGAGTGGATGCAAATAGTGTTGCAGTTGTACTAAGCTGGCAAGGAAATGCCCTCCCTAGGATAGGACAGCCACCATTCAGCCAAGGTTGCATGCTCACCGTGCTTCTGAATGATGTACGCTGTCTCGGGTTGTAAACGCTGACAGCTGACTGAGCATAGTGCAGACCAAACAAACACATCTCTGAGCAGAAGAGGCTCATAGGCTGTCAATTTGCGGCCTCCAGTTGATATCAAATATCGGATCTAGAGGTCTATTCTGCTAGAACCAATCAGGCCAGATTTGACGGAGGGCAACGTTGGAAGTATGCTAGTGCAGAGTGAGAGAGGAGAGATCTTGCCCTTTTCATTCTCAATTTAGTTTCAATATTTACTCTTCATTATTCAAAGATATAATAACAGGTGGCTTGAACAAAATAACAATCGAAAGATGAAGGCAAATCAGCTGAATGACGGCTTACAAAAGACACTTCCATGTGTCCTGATGAGCTCCGCCGTGAAGGAGCCGAGAGAACCAGATTTCTTGCCCATTTTTTTTTCTGAAAGACAGATGTATAACTTTCATGTTTCTGAGCCTGTCCATGTGTCCTTAAATGTATGGCTTCAAATCTGTGACACTTTCTCACTGTCTCTTAGTTAGACATTTCTGAGCAATTTATTCTGTCATCGGAATATCCTCGCCCCCCCTTGTTCTGAAGTGCAGGTCACAGGTCCCTACACAGCAGGTGGGACAGTCTGTCTGCACACTTTTTTCCCTAAGCTGCTGAAATTCCTCCCCCGAGGTGAACTGGTCACAACAACCATTGCTTTCTGTATGACCAAAGCACAACCTCCAGTGGATCAGAGAGGCCAGGTCAGTGGTTGTTCTCACAGCCAAAACTAAAGCACAAAGATTACTGGAATTAAATAAGCCCAACGAGGGGAAATGCAGGTTGCCTGTACCCCTGTTGACAGCATGAGGCTCACCTCACTTATGCTCTGGCTGTGGCTAATGGTGAACATTCCCCCCCCCGTCACCAGCACAGCCGTACATAGATCCTCACGAGGAATGTCCGAAAGCCACAAGCCCCACACCCGAGCACACCACCACTTGCTTCATCCCGTTAGCACACGCCCAAGAATGAAAACTACACCCACAGAAAACTGAGTATGTATTGTAGAAATGTAGAGGAAAAATTAAAAAAAATATTTTTTCAAATGTAATTACTTTTAATATATGCTTGTGGGAAGTCTAATACAATGTATGCTGTCTCTGCAACTTTGCTGTAAATATCTAGAGACGGTGAATACACTGATTTTTCTATGTCTCTGTTTAAGCATAAGACTTTGTAACAATTTTTTAGAGGGGGGAAACAACAAAGATAAAATATGTACTTGCTTCCTTCCTGAGTGGTGTGTACCTCTCAGTTTTTTTAAATGGAAAACGGTTGTAACGGTTTAAGCATCTTGACGGTCATTGGTGTTAAGTATATGCTTACAACTAAGAAAGGGACAGGGCTATCAATTAACTGCTCCAAAGAATTCTGTGTTGAAGATTGGCCTACGACCTGCAAACTCCAGCTAAACGGGCAAATATGAGAAAGGGACGCTGAAAAAGAGACCGTGGTCTAAGTGACGTCGTCTTTCCTTACGGCGAATGGCTCTGTCCACATCCACTCTGCATGGACTAGCTGAAGGAAAATGAACCCTGCTTTCTGACGAACAAAATATTTTTGTATGTGTTTATTTCATATTAATGACTTGAGGTCAGACCACTCATTCGCTGAAGCCATAACTGACCTCCACCAAATAAATGTTGTAAAGAAGCTAGGGGAGGGTTGGGAAGAGGCTGAGAGGTAGGAAAGATCTGTGATGTAGAGAAGGGAACCACATAGACAAGAGCAGGGCCAGTGAAACTGATGTTTTCCCTGCATCCCAAATATGACTTTAAAAGGCTAGTATTTTATGATGATCGATTTATAAAATAAAAAGATATATAGATTTAAATGAGACTTTCCAATATTTTTGAAATCCCTGACAATGCTTCCCTGCTTTTAGGATTAAGATAAATGATTTTCCTATCCTTCTGGTGTTCTGAGATTTAACACTTCTGCCATAGCTCCAGCCTACAGTCCACGGTGCAGAGCCACTGAGTCCAGAGGTGAAGCCAAGGACTGTCTGGGGCGTGGCTGTGCCTACTCCGCGGCTGCACCTGGAGGAGCAGGGTAGGAAATCCTGCTTGCTCCTTCTCAGCATGCACACCACTGTTGGCAGTGCCCCGGTGTTGCATTGCTGCAAGTATGTAAAATACAAGCATTCATTCTGAAAAGCTAAGAATACCTTAAAAAAATAAAAGAGCAATGCCTCCTGTAGTCAACCACTGATTTTTCAGGAGCTGAATTATGCTATTACCATATACTCTTACCAACCTGTAGAGGTGAAAGGCAAACTACCAATAAACCCAGTGGTATATGTAGTTTTTAAATCTAAAATTTTTCTGATCTCTCTCTCTCTCTCTCTCTCTCTCTCTCTCTCCTTGTTTAATATATAAGCCCTAATTTCTGTGTATGTGAGTAAAACTGCAGCCTGAGTCATTTAGGAAGTAAGCATTGAATTTTTTTAATTATAACTATAATAGATTAAAGCAGCACTCCCTAACAGCTGAAGAGAGTTTTATATTACTTTAGAATGTAATGGGGTTTGTTTTTATTTTATGTCCTGTAAATTATTAGTTAAATACTGTTAGCATTTCCAGATAATGCACACATGATTTCTGAATGTTTCCTGTAAATGACAATCAATGTTTATGACCTTCCCTCCTTCAATGCTGAACAAATTAAAGAAGAAAAAGAAAATAAAAGTCTCTCCTGGTGCTTTTCTTCACACACAAGGAACCAAGAAGGAGTGGGTGGAGAGGACAGATAACCGGCACTTTAGGAATAAGGTCCTGGAGATTCTGGCTTCCAAAGTTGTCTTTTTTCGAGTGACTGTTGGGTTATTGCTCCACTAGAAACTCTGTGTCTCCCATATCTGCCCTAAGTGAAAAGTGATTTTTGAAGAAAAGACTCGGAGTGCATTTTGACCGAATAACTTACTAGAATGCAATCGACTTGACCTTGGCAAGGTGATAAATGTTTTTCTAAGAGATGTTCTTCCTCACAGCTGTGTCATACAGTTAAAGAAGGAGCAATATCTCTCAAAAGTAACAGTGCTCTGTTCTCAACATTTGCATGAAAGGAAGCCTGCCCTCCCCCACCCCCTGCAGAGGCATAAGCAATCCCTTCCTATATTCTGTTGAAAGCTGCAGCAGGTTTGAAATCAATGAAACAGCCCTCATATATGATGAAGTTTCCTGATCAAGTCTCAGGATGTGCTGCTGTTGTTTTGTTCTTAGTGCAGCTCCACTGAAGCCAGCGCTTTCCAGAACACACGAAACGCTTTGACTCTTGCTCGACGCCATCCTGGAGAGTAGGTAATGGCCATTTAGATTTCGTTCATAAGTGTATATACTTTAAGAAACTTCTACTGTAGTAGGTTTCCATACGACCCATCAAATGGTCCCTAGTTGTCCCTCCTGTATTGCCTCCCTTTCCCCCTCCCCTCCCTCCATTAATCCTCCCATTCCAGTCTCTTCCTGGCTCACCTTAACTATGTACTCTAATTCCCCTTACTTGAGAGATCACACCATTCCCTTATCCTATACCTAACCTTTATGGTTTAGGGATTGTAGCATGCCTATCTAAAGCTTAAAAAGCTAGCATCCATATATGAGCAAATTCATACCATATTGGTCTTTCTGGGTCTGGGATACCTCATTAGGATGATTTTTGTTTCTACTCCATCCACTTACCTGTGAATTTCAAGATTTGGGGTTTTTTGTTTTGTTTTGTTTTGTTTTAGCAGTAGAATAACAATGCATTGTGTAAATGTACCATATTTTCATTAGTTATTGAACTGTTGATGGACATCTAGAATGTGTCTAATTTTTATTCCTAGTTATTGCTACTCAGACTAAGTGCACAGGCAAATTCACATTTGTCCTGTCAGTCTCCAGTAAGGGGACTGGAAGGACCTCCGTCCTGGCCTGCCATCCCCCAAACTAGAATGTCTGTAATCCCAAACATCTCTCACAGTTTAGTCTGCTCTTAAGCACAAGTTTTATTTATTGAAGATCATCACAACAACCAGTGTTAAAGATCAGGAACACAGGATCCACTATGAATGCCATCTCTGTGAATAATACGAGCTGTGCATTTAAAGCACAGGTTTTTCTTGTTGTTGCTGCTGCTGCTGCTGCTGCTTGTTGTTACTGTTTTGGTGGCAGGAGGAGAGAGTAAGGTAGAGAGGAATGTTGAGATGGTGTTGAGTATCCCTGGCTGTCCTGGAACTCACTATGTAGACCAGGCTGCCCTCAAATTCATAGAGTTCTATCTATATCTGCCTCCCACTAGAATTAAAGGTGTGGGTTGTCACACTCTACCTTAAAACATAGTTTTTGTGGATATTTGCATTTTAAAATATAGGTTTCACTATTATTCAGGAACAGGAAGGTCAAGAGATTGGGTGGTTGTTATATCATTGAAAAGGAAATTTGCAGAGCTGTAGAGATGTCTCAGAGAAGCCAGGTTTGATCTGGCTGCTCACAACAGTCTGTAACTGTAGTTCCATAGGAGCCACTGACTTCTGACTTCTGAGGCACTGCATACATGTGGTACATCAACACATGTGCACGTAAAATACTCATAAAAAGTTTTTTAAATAAATATTTTTAATTGTAAAACAGGAAAGGCAACTTATGACTCAGAGTTCCCAGAAAGGAGGGTCCATCAAAGATGAGTCAAAGAAGCTACAGGGCCAATCAGTAGGCAGAGAGAACAAACCAGGGGAGATGTGAGCAGGATCCTACACTGGGATTTTTCTTTTCTTTTCTTTCTTTCTTTCTTTCTTTTCTTTTCTTTCTCTCTAATTTCATTTTACATTCCAGCCATGGTTCTCCCTCCCACCCC
>LOJH01022198.1:0-18779 GCA_001685095.1 Ellobius talpinus
TTCTAATTAACCCAA
Organism: Ellobius talpinus; assembly: GCA_001685095.1. Lineage (NCBI taxonomy): Eukaryota > Metazoa > Chordata > Mammalia > Rodentia > Cricetidae > Ellobius > Ellobius talpinus. Next base: position 16 of record LOJH01022198.1, read on the forward strand.
TTAAAAAATGGGGTACTGAACTGAAAAGAGAATTCTCATAGATGAAGTTCAAATGGCCAAAAGAGAAACATCCTATAGCAGGAATTTTCTCTTTTGAGATGACACATTTCCTACTATTTTTAAAACTTTAATCTTATGCTTTCTTAACATTTCTTTTAAAAATAACAGAGAAATAAAAAAATAAGTCTAAATTTTACTCACTAACAGTTACCTAATTAAATCTTCTTTTCATGAGTGTTTCTTCCTAAACCTTGTGCTTAGTTGTATGGTACATGTGATGTGGGTAGAGATTTCTGGAAGAATAATATTTCAAAATTAAAATAAATCACAACAGACATTTAGCCATGAGTGTATCTAGAAGAAACAAGAATGCAGATAGCCAGGATGACGTAAAATGCTCACCCTGTGATGAGATCCAGTAAGAATGAACAGAATGGTGAAGCAGAGAGATTTCTGAATGCTTCAGATAGCCACGCCAGAGAAACTCATTTCATGGTGTCTGACAACAAGAAAATAGGAGGTATACAGTGGAGAAAGAGAGACAGACACTGGTCAGAAAAACTAATCAATATGTCATAAAATAAGAATTCCAACTACAAATGGTGTTTTTTTTTTCTTTTACTTAATGTTTGTATTTAAGATGGGTTTCTTCTCTTAAGTACTTCAAAACATGACTTCTTGAAAATGCTGTTGAGGAATATCTTTGAACAGAGCTATTGAAAATAAAGACTAAATGAAATCAAATAAACCATTACAATAGTAAATGAACTCATAAAACTTACAAAATGATGACACATATACACACCCTCAATGAACCCCTTCATTATGTATGCTATGACACATGACTCATGTATGCATACACATATGTGTGGTAATAGCTTTAATATTTAACAACCAGAAACATGATCCAAGTCAGATCTTAGTATTTACTGAAATTAAACAAAAAGGAAACTTGTAGGAAAAACAATATGTGTTCTTATGATATGTGATTAATATGAAGGGGAGAAATGAATGTATCCATTGAATTCTTTCCATAAGAATGAATAGACACTCTAGGTCATGACTGTTAAAATGGCAAAATGTTTAAGGGTGTAACTTCCAGTCTGGTAGCTCTTTCTGAAATATGTGGGTTTACGTTCATAATTTCTATAAGCTAGTATAAGCTCTTGCCTTTATCTGCAGAGAGAATTTTGTTTTCCCAGTTCAATTGCTTAAGATAAGCCTCAGGAGCTTCCTGCAACAAAACAGACTCAACAAGTTATCTGTTCAGTGTGTCCAATCTCTGTTTATACTTTTAATTACACAGTGTGAGAACTTTGCTATCAAAGACATTCTAAAGGGATGGAGACTCACTCAGAGTATCTCTGGCAAATGTTTCTGGAGTCCTGACTCTGGGAGCCGCTAATGCTTTAGGGAAAATAAGGATTGTTTTTTTAATAGCCATTCCTGTAAGGTACAATACATCTAATGACTTCTATGTACATCACTGTTGATGACGATTGTATTAAACCAATGCCTTTGAGAAAATACTCACTTTTCCCAGTTTTTAAGTATGGTATAATATTTGTTCATCATTTTCAAATAGATGCATTATCAAGTTCTTCAGAACCAAGTCAATTCTAGGCTTCCCAGCATCTGGGGCATTTTAGCTAGAGTAGGTTAAAATAATTTTCACACATTTTTGACCTAAGTTATCAGGAAAAGTTTAAATTATGTTCAGTATTTCCTGGTTGAAAAAGTAAGAAAATGAATAAAATATATTTTTTAAATGTCCATTTAAAGTTATAAACTTTAAAATTATTTTTTAAAGTATAATATTCAGCTTTTGGGAAAACCCATCTATGTGCAAAAATTTTTATTAAGGAAAATCTTTCATTTCCAATGACGGAGATTAAAAATGGTCACTATGGTTGCTTTTAATTCCTTAAATACAGTCACATTTTGTGTTCTGTTAGTCTGAAGATAAGCGCACCCACAGAGAGAGAGTCTGGGGACATATAATTAACTCATTGATATCAGCTATTATAATTTGCATTAAACTATTTTCATAATATACAGGAAGATTATATTTTTCATTACTAACAAAAATACTTTATTTTTCTGGAATTTGTTACATTAAAAGCTCTGGGGGATGCAAGGAAATGATAATGTATAACTGACGTAAGCAAGTGTATATTTGGTTTGGATGTCCAGCAGTTGATCAGGAACAAGAGAACTGAGTCACATAAATCATACAGACTCTCACTGAGGATGACAATAAAAATGGACATGGAATAGATGCAGCGAGAGCACTAAGGCATGGCATCTAGTATCAATCACAAGGAATACATATTCTAGTTTTGAATATACTATAATCTATCAGTTAAAATTACAAAGATAATTAATTAGTAACCTAATTAAAATCATTGACTGCTCTCAGTAATTCTGTTTTAAAAGATCATCATTTTAGTGCCCACTTTAGAATTTCTACTAATTACTCAATTAAAATTTCAGTGAAACATCAACCTTACAAAACCTTTATTCCAGACATTTACATGTAGTCTATTAAATACTCTTAATGAACACATAGTCCATCTAATGTGCCTTTGATCATTTTTAGATATCTCTCCTTTTCTACTCCGAAATTAAATTATACCCTCTTGCACAGGTAGATCACAGAGAGTGGCTTTTTAATAAAAATAAGGTCAAGTTGTAACTCTGATCTTTTTATTAGATGCTTTTCAAATCCTGGAGCTTTGGACTCTTGCCATTTTCTTACACAGAACTAAAGAAAAATTTTCCCTTTTTCATTCAGCTGTGTCTAGACATTTCTTAATTGTTCTTGCCTATGTGTTCATGAGATCAGACTTTGTAGTGTAGAATAATTCCATTTTGTGCTGAATTGCCATTTCTTTATTTGAAAAAGCATCTTGGTGTATTTTCATTTGCTAACTTAAAGTGTGTTTTAGATGCACACATGTACACAAACAGTCATACACACAACAAGGGATGACTTAATTTTCTAATATCCAAAGCAGTTAAGTTTTAAATTGAAAGAAAATTGAACTTACTGAGAACAGTCATGTTGCCACAGTTTCAAACTAACTGAGTGTCTTTGTTTATGAGTCCGCTATGGCAGCTGTGAACTAACACGATATGGCACCAGGCAACCATTTCTAAACTCTGGAGTGTAATTTATGTAGCAAGGATTTTTAAATGGCTTTCCCTCTATTCCCGAGCATGGGAAATGACATTTATTTTAGGCTCTTTGATACAGAGCACTGCTTGCTTGGCATTTGTTAAATAAGTCTGAATCCTTGCTTATGCTTTTCATCAATTTAACATACCCCCCAGAGAATAAAAGAAACATCACTTTAATCTCTACATACATCATTATGGATTCCAAAGAGTTAATAAATGAATACATGTGATTTGTGATATATTTGTTCATTTCTTGCTTTCTTTTTTTTAAACCATGATTTCTTTTAAAAATCTGCTCACGTAATAATAGTTTGTCCACCAAATTGGTGAATTTTATTTTTGATCTAGGGTTCAAAAAGGAAGTTAAATAATCATGGCAATGTCTTTTATACTAATAGGTTTCTCCTATAGCTTGTGAAATTCCACAAGACACAATGGGTTATAATTCTACTTTATAGCAATAAAAATGCATGCACTTGGCAGTGTTAACAAGTAGAAATATGGATGAATTACTTTTTCATTCTGGAAGCTACACAAACCAATCAAGCAATTAAGGAGAACGTATGTTTTTGCTTGCTTTAGGGGACCCTGTAGACCAGATACACTCCAGTTCTCTTACTACCTACATAGCGTATTTTATTAACTAGAAAAGATAGAGTTTACCGAGAGGCACTTTTATCGCTCCCTTTTCCTAAGAAGAGAGCACTGGGATGTTTAGTTTCTTTATTACAAAGCAGTCAGATATTTTACACACTAATAAAAACAATAGCTGCCATTTGAGACACCTGAAGGTAGATGACCGATACTGTGAGCACAAGGTGTGTGGAATTTTAGCAAGGGTGTTTATTAAAATGTAGCGTTCTCCCTATTCCCCAAATACTGCAAAGACTAAATCGCTATTAACAAGCTTCATTAGCTTGGTTAGAGAAAAGCAGTTTATGTAATACTTTGGAATACTTTCCCTGTGAGTTCAACATTAGAGGAAGGTAGAATGGAGAAAAAACTGCAAGGAAACTGCTTTTATTCAAGAGTGCATCCTTATTTCACAGACCTAAAGTATGTTGTACTTCCAACATACATTGTTTATTGCACTGAACATCTATAATCTTACACACACGCACACATACACACACAAAGAAGCACGCACATACATAAGGATAGAGACATGCATTTGGTATTAGCCACTGTTTCTTGTCTATGAGAATACTCTACCATGTAATACAATTTCTAAATTAAATAGAGACATAGAATCTCTTACAATATCTGTCCAAGTACTAGACTATTCTGTTTATAAATTTTCTGTAAATAAAAACCATACGACATGACATTTAGGAAATGGAAACATCAATATCTTACGATTTTAAATATTATAGTTGAAAAGATGAGAGCTATGCACGTCAAACAATACATTAAAAATCTCTAGCAGTTGCTGTGAACACAGATAAGACTTAATCTTGACATTCTGCATTGGCTTGGCATGGAGATTAAGAGGATCAATTTTCAGAGAGGAAATAAGATTTGGTCATTATAGGATAGGTCCTGTAATTTCCAACACATTATGAGAACACTAATTAATCTACTGAATAGACAAACGGAATGGAAGTTTTGTTCCATATAACAGACATAAGAGGTAAGCATTGGTATTGATAACGAGGATGTTTATTCGGGCTCTTAGCACTCAAAGAATTTAAGAAGGGAGTCACACAGAAGATTGAGTGTAAGTTTACAAGTCTTTGAAATAAAAACCCACTACAGGCAAGCTGTGTATTTTGGCAGCTGCTTGGAGAAAGAGAATGGAGCAGAGATGGGAAAACACCATGCTGTTAGGTAAGTCAGCACGCAGATGAGCTGCATGGACAGGAAGAACAGCATGATTAGGGGGGTGTGTTGGGGCAGGGGTTAATGAAGGAAACCTGAAATCTAAGAACAAAGTGTTCAAATCCGAATGCTTAGAGAAGCAGACAGTTTTAACACACGGCTCGCTGAGGACTGTTTAAGAAACTGGACTTAGGACAAAAATTTGAGAAAGGAAAAGCTCATCAGAATATTAAAGAGACTTTTATCTTCTTAGCCATTTTAGCACAATTTAAGATGTACCTGCTCTCTTTAATGTTTAAAAATTAATTTATTTATTAATACACTTCGTCACAACCACATATCTCTCCCCCCTCTCCTGCATACCCCTCCCCAACCTTCTCTCTCCCCCAGATCCACTCCACCTCATTTCCCTTCAGAAAAGAGCAGTCCTCCCAAGAAAATCCACCAAAAATAGGCATAACAGTTCAATAACACTAGACACAAACCCTCAAGGCTGGACAAGGCAACCCAGCAAGAGAAAAAGGGTCCCAAAAGCAGGAAAAGGAGTGAAAGACAATCGTCTTTCTGGGTCTACCTCACTCAATATAATGTTTTCTAGCTCCATCAATTTGCTGCAAATTTCAAGATATCATTTTTTTTCTGCTGTGTAGTAATCCATTTTGTAAATGTACCACATTTTCCATATCCATTCTTCAGTCGAGGGGCAATTATCATATGTACTCATTCATAAGTGGTTTTTAAACATAAAGCAAAGAAAATCTGTCTTCTGCATGATTCCACCAACTCTGCCTATTGTTTGACTGTGGGTCTCTGCTTCTGCTCCCATCAGTTGGATGATGCCCCTCTGATGACAATTATGCTAAGTTCTGAGCTACCAGCATAGCAGAATATCATTAGAAATCATTTCACTTATTTAATTATTTTGGCTAGTTGTATTTGGTTCTATCCTAGGTCTCTGCACTATGAAGCCCTCTGGTTCTAGGCCCTCCAGGCAGTGTCAGACATGGGCTCCCTTTCATGGTGTGGGTTTCAAGTTGAATCAGTCATTGGTTAGCTATTCCCATAAGTTCTGAACCACCTTTACCCCAGCACATCTTGTAAACAGGTCAAATCATAGTTCAAAAGTTTGGTCGTTGGATTGGTATCCCAATCCTTGCACTAGAAGCCTTGCCTAGTTACAGAAGATGACTGGGTCCAGCTCGTTATTCCCCATTACTAGGAGTCTTTGTTAGTCATCCTGGTAGATTCCAGGGAGTTCCCATTGCATAAGTTTCTACCTTGACCCTGAAATGCCGCCTAATTCAAGTCATCTCCCCCAGTATCTCTTCAATTCCTCCCCCTGACTTGATCCCTCCCATTTCCAACCCTACCTGTCCCCAGTCCACCTGTGGAATCTATTCTAGCTCTCCCTCCCTTCTTGTTACTTAGCATGGTGTGAATTGTAACATGATTATCCTTTATTTTACAGCTAATATCCACTTATGAGTATGTACATATTATAGAGATTTAAAGTAATAGCTAGAAATAATCAATACATTAGTTAATTTGGGTCAGAGTGACAGAATCCTTGCCAAAAATAACCTAAACACAGAAGCACTTAATTTGCATCTTATTTGTGGGGTGTATGTCCATGATTGACTCAGCTATTTTAGGGTGGAAAGACATGAAGGACAAATGATGTTTAATTTACAGGATGACCAAGAAGCAGAGAAAGAGGAAATCAGAACAATTAGTAAAATGAAAGATATAACTCTCTTTTTTATAAAATTTAATTATTTATGCCTGTGGTCTGTATGCATGTGTATGTATGTAAATCGAAAATTGGCACTGGTGTGTTATTCAAATATTCTCCATCTTAAATTTAAATCTACAAGATCTCTCACTTCGACCCAGAGGTCATTGATTCAACTAATTTAGACAGTCAGCTTGCACCAGCATCCTGTCTCTACCTCTAGAGCCCTAGAAATGCAGTCTGTTGTCCCACCCAACAAGTGTTATGTGAATTCCATAGTAATACCTTTGTAACAAGAATTTTATCCACTAAGCCAGGTCCACAGGCTAGGATATAATCTTCAAAGTCAAACTTCGTACACTTCTATCCTCCAAGCAGGATCCACCTTTCACAGTTCCAAAATCTACTTAATCCATCAAAGGATTGATCTGCAGATGAAAGCTATATGACCCAAGCCCTTCCTGTAAGCATTCTGCTGCTATCACTGACTATTACAGAACAAACTTCCAATAGCTGAAATTTGTGACAGGATATTTCATGTCCAAACCAGAATAAGAAATCAGTTTGATTACAAACACCAATATTCTATTAGGCACTCGCCCCTGCCCTATTTTCTATAACTATGTGACTGTCATCGAAACATTTGACATCATCAGATCCTTTATGTAGCACTCACTGACTCTGGATATCTATTGAGCATGAAGTCATCATTTTATGCTAAGCCACCCAACTTCCTAGTATTGGCAGTGAAGACCTACATTGCTTTCTCTCTTTCTCCCTCTCACCATTCTCTCATGAAACAATTGAAGTGAGACAGTTTTATTTCTTGAAGAATATCTCACCAAATCCTGATTGCTTGCAAGACACTTGAGGTGAGAACAATTCAACATTGCTAATTTTATTTCTTCTTATGAGCCAGACAAAACCTAAATAATTCATGGGTTAGAACATGGAGAGCACCCACAATAATAACATGAGAACAGTCATTCCTAGAGCTGAGAAATCTCCTTTTCCTTTACATTTGACACTCACTGGTTCTTGAAACTATTCTAATATTTTCCCTCTTTCAAAGTTCCATGGAAAATTCTATTTGCTTATTATGGTTTTGTTTTGCAGACAGGTCTCTCTATGTAGTCCTGGCTGTGCTGGAACTGACTATGTAAAAAAAGGCTAGCCTTAAATTCACAAATGCACGCCTACCTCTGCTTCCAAAGTGCTGGAATTAAAATATGCTAATATTATTCATATTTTAATAAATTATGGATTTATACCATATCGTCTATAAAAGCATAAAACACATTAAATTTCTACACTGTAATATAAATTCATATACAGCACTCTATGTTTTGAACTCTCAGTGCTTTTTAATTTATTGAAGACACAAAGATCAAGACTTCCAGAAGTTTAGAAAATTTGTCAAAGTACCTGCTTTCTGTATCACATCATTTACTGATACCCATTTGCTATACACACAAGCATGACTATACAGTATAATATACAAGTCTTAGTGGGTATAATTATCCACTGTTGTAGCTATCTTACCCCATTCCATAAAGGTTTGTGACTATAGCAAATTACAATGATTTTTAAGATATTTTTTCCAACTGACAATTAATTTTGGTTTTTTCTTCCTATGTACTTCCATTTGAACTTTATATTGTTTCATCATAACTTTGAAAGTATATTTTTATTGGGACTATACTTTATTAATTGCTATTTTTAGAATTCCTATGTAAACATTTTTCTTAAAACATTTTTCTTGTTGATTTATGTTTAAATGGTTTCATACACATGCTTAATATATTTTTACATTTGAAGATGTTATTCAGGATTCCATTCAAGTTTAATATTGTGTAATATTCTGTGTTTGCTCAAAACTCTTTAATTATTAAAAGACTCTTGTCATTACATTTAATTTAACTAGTAAATCTTTTTGTGATACCTAAGTGACTCTATTTAGAACATCAATAGCTCAATACAAGTAGAAAGACATAATGATAAACTGACTTTCCTTTTTAAATTTGATATTATCAGTTAAACAAGAACTAGAAACACAGGCATATCATCTTTCCAATTTTAGTATAAGACAAAAATTATTTGTCTTTGTAACTATTAAGAAAAATTAATTTAATTTTAAATGTGTTTTAAGAAACCATTAGTTGATGTTCTCTAAAGTAATAGAATTCTTAGAATGTATATTTGAAGGGAATTTATTTCATTGGCTTCAGGGATATGGTCTGGGTTTTGCACCAATGCCTTTCTTCCATGAGAAAGATGGAGAGCCCTATAATTGTTCATTTCAATGATGTCTAATCAGTTCTTGATCCCTCCCCCCAAGTCCCAGAGTATTCCTAGGATTTCTATAAGTCCCTGGTCTTTAGTCTAAGTAGGAATCGCCTAGAAGTTGCTTCTAATACATGTGAAAGAATCTATCAACAAGACAGGTTAACCTTAACAACATGAGTGAGAGCAAGGAGACAAAACAAAACAAACAAACAAACAAACAAACAAAAAACCCACAATGTTTTCTTGATCCATGGCTTCTGCCTGGGCTGGCATGAGAAAATATTACCCACATTTTGGGTAGGTCCTGTGTGCCAAAGAATCTGATCAAGAAAAACCCTCATAGGAGTGACCAGCAGCTTGTTTATTTATAGTTGATTCTAGATGCAGGCAAATAAAAAACCAAGGTTAGCCATCAGACAGACTCCTGAATAATTAGTATCATTTCCTTTCTTACATTTAGGATAACATAAACTGAATAAATCTTTAAATATTCAGAGATACTATTATGTAGGTAATAGCAAAAAACAAGCAGATTTCAGACAATTTCGTGTCTTCATAACGAAGAACATATACCTGGGTTGTCTTCCATCCCTGCTGTTCTGCATGTCCTTCTTTCCTTCAGGCCCTCTCTCCTTCTTTCCCTACTTTCCTTCCTTTCTCTCTTGGTTAAAATATTTTATCTTTGGTGGAATTAATGTTTCTTTTGTTTAGTATTTTCTCTTTCTTTCAATTCACCAACTCTCTTTTTACAAAAGTCCAAGAAAATAAATCCAATCCTTTTTTTCTAGGGGTGGAAGACAGTGGGGTTTCCCTTTAACTCATTACTGTGTCTATTGGCATTGACATTGCCTTGGTCTTTGGGCAGCCACATGGTTAAGGTATTATGGATGGAGCTTCTGTGCATTTCCAGAAAACTCAGTCTGACAGCAGATTTCCTTCTGCTCTGGCTCTATAAATCTATCTAACTCGTCTTCCCTGCAGTTCCCTGAGATTGAAGTTGAGTTGTGTTGAAAATGTTTTGACTTGGGCTGAGAAAGGAGCTGCCAGGAAAGGATTCCTTCAACTGGTTATCCAAAGAATGTAAAATTGCTCACTCATGAAACTGTATACACCCTAATGGCACTGAACAGACTCAGTAAGTTGTTATTTATATAATTAAGCTTTATATATGTGCATATGTGCAACAGTAATAATGAAAAAGGGGTTATAATTTGAGAGGAAGTGAGGGGGATATGGGAGGGTTTGGAAGAAGGGGACATGGAAGGGATTGGTGGGAAAAAGGAAAGGAAGGAAGTGATTTACTTATATTTTATTAAAATATAATAGTATTAAGAATGGAAAGCAAACCTAGCACGCCATGTGGAGCAAGTCAGCCAGCTGTGCTTATTCTTCCATGTTCTCTGCTTCAGTTTCTGACTCTGGTTTCCTGTATTTCTGCCCTGACTTCCCTCAGTTTTGGGTTATAAGCTGTGAGCTGAAATAAAGCCGCCTCTCCCAAACAATTTCCCCAGTCCAGTACACTTTGCTTTGATCAGCCTGATAAAACTGGAGGGAGAAGAAGGCATGAAATAGATTATTTTTATTTCTCATCAGCTTGACTGTGGTTAGTTTGTGTCACACTAAAGCAATGCCCTGAAGCAGGTTGAGAGACTTCTGAGTTTTACAGACATCCAAAATAAGGACATTTAAATATTATTGGCTTTTTTCCCTTAGTCATTAAGACATTCTACTATCTTCTATAATAGAACCTGATGTCAAATATTTATAGTGAGCAGTTCTTTGTATTTCTTTTCATTAAAATGAGCTATCATAAAAACTCTTATGGCCTCTATCATAAAATCAGGTCATGTTTTATGAATATTTTACTTCCTTTGAACTTTTCGTGAGGAAATAATTACCTTGCAAGTTCCTGGTAGCAATACAGCACTGTAACACAAAGGCCACTGCCTCTGTCGTTAATCATGCCAGGTGACTGCCTAGAGCTACCACTGGCTTTTCAGAGGAAAAAAGTAGGAGATAGAGAAATGTGAAAGTATTCCTTATAGGCTGCTCTGTCATAACAAAACATCAGTATGGTGGAAACCTATCCAGCACACAGCATTTGTTTTAATCTTATTTTCAATACGCAGTTGACATGGTATTTCTTTGAGCCTCTGTCAGATTGAAATCAATATACTAAGTCAGGCAATAGGAATTTAATAACCCAACTGATAAATATTGCTTCAGTATATTATCCTTTTATTGAGCAATAGCAGTATAATTCATGCAGAATCTCAGCAGGACTGTCCTAAATAAGTGAGCTTGTATCCCTTGTGTTTTAGGTTCATAACACTATTTTTAGAAGTTTCAAGAAGACATTCAAAAGTTAGGGAAAAGTCAATTAAATTAAAAGTTTGTTTCTTTATATGAGAAATCTTTCTTTCTAGAGCAGAATAAGGACTGGACCATCCAAAATATTCAGAATTAAAATAAATAGAGAAATCATTAGTTTTAATTTTAGACAGGAGTAAAATATAGTATAGAGAACCTAAGTTTGACTTTTAGTAAACACATATATTCAAAATTAAAGATGCAATGGGACTTTTAATTTTTTAAAAATAAATTAGGAATCAAGTCATTTGCTCACTCACAATATTGTGTCTAAATTTTTATGGTATATCTATATATCCACGAGGGAGTATATAGATAGAAAGATAGATAGACAGAGGGGTGGATGGATAGATGGATGGAGGCACGGATGGAGAGATGCTGGTTCTCATCTTTCCTAATGCTGTGATTCTTTAATGCGGATCCTAAAGCTATGGTGTTGACCCCAACTGTAAAATTATTTTCTTTGTTACTTAGTAGTAGTTTTTCTACTGTTATAAATTATAATGTGTTATAATTATAAATTATAATCCGTGTTTTCCAATGGCCTTAGGCAACTCTTGTGAAAGATTATATGACCTCCAAAGGGGTCATGACCCACAGGTTGAAAACCTGGTTTAAAAAGAAATGTATGTTCTTGCATAATTCTGACAACTTAATTGGTGCAGGAAAAGGTCATTGTGCTATAGAACATAATAGAGTGATAGAAGGTGTGTGTGGTGCTGAAGTTATGCCTTCTATATCTCTTCTATATTTCAATAGATATGATTTTCTTTAATGAAAAGAAAACAATTTTGCTTCTCATCATATAATTTAAAACATTATAGAATAGGTTGAAACAAAAACTCTAAGGTAAATATATGATTTTTATAATAAATGCATGTACACATGTATATAATTTTATTATTAATATGTAGGATAATCTTCCACATTCACAAAACATCAAGAGATTTACATGTGGTATGTTTATATTTATCTTTTAGAATAAAAACTCTGCATTTGGTTTTTCAAATTAGTATAAACTAAGGAGGAGAGAAATGACTGTGTTGCTCCAAGTTATTTAGATATAATATTTTTTATGTAAAGTGAAATTGTGAGCATTCACACATAATCAACAAATACATAATATCACTAAGCTGGACGAAATGTTTCCAGGACTAGATTTTAAAAGTAACACTAATAAATTTAGACTTTTCAAACCAACAGAACAATGAAAACTTTCAATACATGATGTGCCTAAGAACACACCTGGCCTATTACTGGTAGCTGTGGAGAAGGGTTTTACAATCTATTAATGGCTACAATACCAGTAAAAGCATGGTCTGTGCTTAAAACATAAACATTAAAATAACTTAAGTCTTTCCCATAAGCTTAGCTGTGGGATCACCTAAATCCATGAGAAAAGAAGGGCATAAGCCAGTGGTAACACTATCAAAGCAAGTAATATGGCTGATTGAAAGTACAGTTGAGTGCTCCCAGCAGATGAAGGTGTGAATTTCTCCATATATCTTCTTAATGACAATATTTTCCACAAAGCGACATGGCACACTCCTTTCATATTTCATGAGTTCTATTTGCTTGACTTCCAAATGCCGAAAGTGCTAGTGAACAGTGCCTTAATATTCATGGGAATTTCAGATGACTTTGACACTTGTCAACTAGAGGAATGGCTTCATCAGGAAGGAATCTGACTTATGATTTCTGTCACACATAAAATCATGTAGTCATTCAGATATGCATTCTCTCTGAAAGGTATTTTTTGCATAGTTATCTTCTATAAAAATTATACAGATATAAATCCTTTATGCAACAGAAAGACATTTCAGATACTACTTAGCATTACGCTGAATATTCTAGTAAATTTTGTTAGCCCCAGACATTGAAAAGTTACACTGTATTTACCAATGCAGTTTGAAAGACACAGTCTAGTAAGTATCTTGAATCTTGTCAAGAATATGCTTCATCACAGCACAATTCGCATATACATGGGGCAATGTTTATCTTTTACTCTTATATAATTCAAATACATATTTAATTGTTTAGTTTTGGACAAGATATTAGATCATCTCTGCCCATCTCAAAAGGTTTAAAGTCTGTTTCCTGGGCATCTTCTGAACATTTTACCTGGGGAACTATAAAAAAATTTTCCCCATGCAGGCCATTGTTATCCATCTTTAAATCTTTATCATTTTTTACACAGTGACAGTAATTAATTAAACATTGAAAATGTTTTGTTCAAAAATATATACTTTAGTACAATAGCTTTCAGTTCACTGTATTAACCTGAAAGCTAATGAGTAGAGAGATTTGGTGGTATATTTATTGTGGTGTTTAATTAGACCTATCAGCTGTTTGGCCTCTTACTAAATTTAGTAATGCTTTAGTCTAAGCACATTATGGACATTATCTTTATTCATTAGGTGACATAATCAACCCATTCTGCAGATGGAGCAAATTAAATAACCGGCTCAAGATTTCAGGGCCAGCAAAAGGCTGAACTCTGGTAAGGACTTGGGTGATCTCACTCTGCAGCCTGAGCTCTAATGGTACCATGAACTTTCAGAATGTGAACCTCAAGGAGAACTTAGGGGACAGCGCTACCCCAGTTCTCTTCCCATACCTTGCCACACATAAATTCATTTCTAATAAGCAAAAGCTAAATTGTGCCCCAAAATACCCCCTGGAGATTTTATTCTTCCAACAATAGACCCTAATGCATATATGACATGAAATTTTGGAGTTAGGTGTGACATTGTCTCTGTTTTTCAAGTTTAAAAATTATTCTTTGAGTTTTAAGCAACAGAGTTACTGTGGCATCCCAGCGACTGGTGAACGCAGTTGCAGTAGTGATCTCGATGAACTATCCATTCTTATTTTGCAGAATTTCACTATTGAATTTATCCTCATGGAAGACAAAATCCTGATGAGTATGTGTAACAGATGGTAATGCTTCATCACTGCAGAGGTAGGGCCACCTTTATGAATTAATGTTCAGCATGGCCTACCTAAGGAATTCCACACTGCCTAGAGATACACAGCAAGACTCACTGTGAAAACAAACACAAATAAAATATCAAGGAATGCGAATGTTTAGGCTTCATTAAGAAAATGGTTACAGAAGACTGCACTATCCTCCAAGCATCCGCGCTGTGATTTAGCATGGACCAGGTTGTTCTCTCTGTGTTTTTAGCTGGTTGTTTAAAAATATAATTAACAGTTTGAAGATGGTGGCACATGCCTTTAGTCCTAGGATGCAGGAGGCAGAGGCAGGAGGATCCATGTGAGTTCGAGGCCAGCCTGGTCTACAAGATCTAGTGCCAGAACATCTAAGGCTGTTACACAGAGAAACCTTGTCTCTAAACAAAACAAAAAAAAAAAACAAACAAAAAACAAAACAAAATAAAAAACCCCTCAAATTCTCAGATTGGAACCACAAAAATCTTGAGTCACAACACAGGTGTCCCTGTTGTCAGGATTTCCCTAGCTGGCTCCTACCTCATCTATTTGCATGTTCTTTCTAGGAACATCTAAGTTCTCTCATCCCCATTCCCTACTCTTGCCCAGCCTACTAATTCACAAGAAGTCTACAGCAAGACCACAATGTCTTCCCAGGTCTTTTTTTGAGTAAGGGGAGATGGAGACAGGATATTGCTAGCACCTCCTAGGACACCTAGAGTCATGTAGGCAGTGGTGAACAGGAGATGCTGTCTCAATCTAGAAGATGAGGATCAACACTGGATTCTGTCTTCTGAAGTCCACATAGTCTATGATATATGTATATCTGCACACATACACATATACAAAACATATTATGCACACACATTCAGCACACATTATTTTAAAGCAGAGTACTTTTATACTAATTGAAAACTTCCTATAATATATTTCATCACATTCATTGTCCTCTCAGAACTCTCCTCAAATCCACCCCATTTCACACACACACACATCATTTTCTATATTTGCTTCATTTCTTATTTTTATTTCCAAACCATTAAGTCCACTTTGTGCTGCTCAATACACTTGGATATGTGGTCATCCACTAAAATATTATTGACATGCTGGGGCAGCAGCCAATAAATACTCACATCATGACCCACTCCAAACTCTGACATGTGTAAATCTTGTATACACTGTTTAAATGTTTGTTTCTTCACGTGTAAAACTATCATATTCAGAAAAGACTGTATCTTTGTTAGCATCTACTACCTCTTCCACAATGACCAAGAGGTCATGGAGATTAGTTTTGAAGGAAGAATAGGAAGATTGAAATGGAGTTTGGGAGGGGAGGGCAGTGCAGACAAGCAAAAATGGAAAGGATGATTAACTTTAAAGATATTTGAAAATATAATATGAAACCCTACTACTGTAGAAGCATCTTAAAGTATGTACATAAACATATATATGCATATGCATAATAATAATATAAAATATTCAGTAAACATATACAATATGAACATAAAACCATATATGCATATGCAAAATATGAATATAAAATGTGTCCAATTGACGTTAACCTACAATAATAAGTAAATAATAAAGAATGGTACAAGGAAGGGGTTATCATTTTTTTTTAGATGGTAGCCAGTAAGGTTGCATAACCTCCCAAACATTATCAGCTATTGGCCTTGTTCTGGGTTACCCTCAAGAACTCGACAATAAGATCTCCCTGAAAAGGCTACATTCCTGAGTCATTGGAAATGAAGAAATTAAGCTGGAACGGACATGGAAGATTCATCAATCCTGGTTAGCATTGATAGTGCTATGGTTGATACCAGAGGACAAATGTTATCATTAATCTCACTAATCTGTGAGCATTGTGAGCTGCAATAATGACTGATTTAGCAGGAAATGCCCATTGCTGCAATAATGGCATGAATGTAATGGAGATAATCACCAATTTCCTATTTGTCTTAAGACATTCTAGGAGATAAAACAAAAACATGGCATGGCTATTGTGGCCACAAGGAGTTCACTTTTTTTTGGTATTTTTGATAGGGTTTCTCTGTAGCTTTGGTGCCTGTCCTGGAACTAGCTCTTTTAGACCAGGCTGGTCTTGAACTCACAAAGATCCACCTGCTTCTGCCTCCCGAGTGCTGGGATTAAAGGCATGTGCCACCACCGTCCAGCTTGAGTTCACTTTTTTATCATTAAACACTGAATACTATTCCAGTCATGTTTATATTGAGGTTTTTTTTTAAAGACATGAATCTAGGTATAGAAGGGACAAAAGTTCTGACTAATACCAGTAACTTCAAGCTCCAGAAGCTAATAAAAACAAAATACATATTATTTATACATTTATATGTGCATATTTATACATACATATAATGTACGTCACTTAAGGTATGTCAGTCCCACATAAGAAACCAAGTAAACAAGAAGAGACTAAATAACAGACATATATGCATGTGGAACAATCTCTTAAGGTGCCCTAATCCTCTGATGCCCTCAATCTCTATATCCCTCCCACCCAAGAAAGAAAAGAATAACTTTTGAAAAACTTATGTTTTGGAGAACAGTGACACAAAACTGGGTTGAGTGCACAGGATAACTTGCAATCCCTGTACTTCAGAGGTTGAGAGAGATGAATCAAGAGGCTAAGGCCAGTCTTAGCTATATACCAGGTTCCAGGCTAACCTGAGCTAAATGAGATACTATCTTAAAAAAAACATTAAAATAATAATAATGCTATGTAGTCATTTTATTGTATAATTAGGAAGATAAGTGATGTAAAATTTTGTATGTCTGAGAATGCCTTTAAGGCTAACAGAATCCAATTTAAAAATTGAGACAAGAAGGACACCATCACTGTCCCTTAGAAATATCAGAGAGTGATCTTTGATCACTCTTAAGTGATTTTTAGACAAAAAGCAAAGAAAAACCAGCCTACAGGCCACAACACCAGAGAAACTAGATAACAAACAGTATCCTAAGGGAGACATTCATGGATCTACATAGGAAGGTGAAAAAGACAAGATCTCCTGAGTGAACTGGGAGCATGGGGGGTACAGGAGAGTTTAGAAGGGGAGAGGGGAGGAAGGAAGGGGAGTGGAGAATAATGTATTTTATAGCTCAATAAAAACAATAAAAACATGAAAAAATCATTTAAACAATTATACAAAGAAGCCATGTTGGATATTTGCTTAGTTACATTTTTTTATTTTGTTTTTGTATGTTTGTTTTGTCATTTAATACACAGAAAGAATAGGGAGAAAAGGTATCCATCCATCTTTTGATTCCTTTAGTATAGACAAGTGTAGTTGGTTTTTAGTAAGAATGATAAAATTGTTGACCCATTTCCAAGTCTGTAGTCATTCCTAGGCCTGTGTTTAAAGCTTCAGGCCAATGCTGTGAATTATTGACTGCCAGAATATTTTTTAAAGGATTTAATCCAGTATTTATTCCATACTCATGATGGTTTTCTGATATCAGAATACAAGTCATAAGAGCCATCTATCAAATAATCTTCTGATAGTCTTAAATAACGCAGCACTGCATTACTGTAATACTTCTGTTCCTAGATTAAGTTTAAAAACTCAAATAGCATCTTCATTGATAAAAAAGTTTTCAATTTTAAAAAAGGATATTTTATCAAGCTGTTTCATAATTTAAGTATTCTCCCTTTATAAAAATGCTTTGGAAGCTTGAGGTTTGAATGCTTCTCTGCCCGCGTGCCCCACCCTCTCCCCATCACTTGTTAGTATAGGGCTGCTGCAATGCCAGGCTTTATACGGCTTTTTTAATATAGTAGTTTTAAAATCTGAGAAAGAATTCAACGAAGGGAAAAGCACATGCCAAGGTAGTATTTTTTTAAAAAAAGAAACTAAGTGAATAAATTTTATGCATACTAACAATGTCCCTTTGAGGTAGAATGCTAAAAGGAGTTTTGATCAAATCACAGCCTAGTTTAAACCTCTCATAAATTTTCTCTAACATTAACTGTGGAGAATATTAAGTACAACACATTAACCAGAGCTTCCAAGGTAATATACAGTGGACAAGATTGTTAACCCTAAAACTGTTGCCTTCATGTATATTGAAAGCACATAATTCTCCTAAAACAAACATCCAAGATCCATTCCCAAAGTCTTTAGCATTCTATTATGAAAAGCACAGCCATGCTAATTTCAGTACACAACCATAATCCCACACCTACAAAACAAAAATAGAATTAGTGGCAGTTTATTGCCTTATACAAATTTAACCAACATGGCAACCATGCCAAAGGATTTAAAACATTTTCAGGACATATGTACAGACTGTACATTTTAAAAACAAACAAAAATGCAAGAACAATCTGTGCATCATGTGTCAACTCAACTGGGTGAAAACATCAATGCAATATATGGGATTACAAAGGCACTTCCCTACACAAAAA
>LOJH01022199.1:0-19987 GCA_001685095.1 Ellobius talpinus
AATTTAACCCATTTCTAGTAATCTGTGTATTACCACGTGGCTGTGGCTTACCAGCTAAAGTTCCGTCTGGCTCCAGCAGGGTCTACATGGCTTCTCTCTCACTCCGCTCTCCTTTCTCCCAGCATTCAGTTTACTTTTCCCCGCCTAGCTCTATTCCCTGTGCAGGCCCAAGACAATTTCTTTATTATCCAATGGTCTTCACAGCATGCAGAGGAGAATCCCACATCAGGTACATCTTCAACCCATGCACACATTTGGGCCTCATCTTAGCTACTAATGTTTTCATGTCTTCAAAGCCTTTGCAGAGAACACAGCCAATACTAGCTTTATCTCTAAGAGGAGCTCCTTTGGAGCTTGCGGTCATACATGCATGCATGAGGTCAAGCTCAGGTGTCCCTTAGTAGATGTCTACTTGTTTTTTTGAGCCAGGGTCACTCACTGAGGCTAGGCTCTCCAACTGGGAAATATCAGATGGTCAGTGAACCCCAGGGACCCGTGTGATTCTGACTGCCCAGTGCTGGGATTTTATGTATTACCTTGTCAAGCTTGGTTACATGGGCGCTAGGGATTAATCTCAAGTCCTCATGCCTACACCTGGCAGATACTCACTTTTCACAGTGCTGTTTTCATCTTTTAAAAATTAATAGATCATCTGTTTTGGAGATCTGAGCCTTATCTAAGATGTATAAGGCACCTACTCAGCTGGTTTTCATTTTTAGGGGGATCTTGTCGATGTCATGGAGCCAGGCTGATGCTGAACTGCTGCTTAGCAGTGCCAAAGACAACCAGATCTTTTGTTGGAATCTGGCAAGCAGTGAGGTAGGCTGGTCCTTCTATGGACATGCTGTGCTGGAGATGTGGCAGTAGAGGGACCCCAGCTATGCGTTTCCTGGACTGCTGCTAATGGCTATGTTCTCACGGCAGGTGGTGTACAAGCTACCCACACAGAACAGCTGGTGCTTTGATGTTCAGTGGTGCCCTCAGAACCCTCCTGTGTTCTCTGCTGTCTCCTTTGATGGCTGTATCAGTTTGTACTCTGTGATGGGTAGGAGCTGGGAGGTCCAGCACATGAGGCAGGCCAACAAGGTTTGAAGGGCTTGGTAGAGAGTGCTGGAGGGGGGCGCTGTCTGTGTTTTAGGGAAAAGAGGACACATAGCTTGGGAAGAAATGGGAGCTATTGAAGAGAGGGAGACCAGGCTGTGGGTTTTAGAGGGCTATAGCTTGCATTAATATTTGACTTCCTGGGAAGAAGTCAGTTTTTTCCACAATATAAAGAAAGTCATTGGCTTAACGCATGTTATTCATTCTGAACCGCTGTTTTGGATCTGCTGTCTCATAGTATGGGCTGGTATAACTCCTTCTGTGCTGTACACCTGCTTTATGTCACAGTCCAGTGTTGACTTTAAATACAGCTTTCCAAGAGGCTCGCACATCTGAGTCTCCCATCCGCTTCCACTCTAATCCCAGTCTCCTAGACTACGGCAGTCTTCATTTCTGGAGCAAACTGGGCACCACAGGGATTCATCCCAAACTGAGGTTGTAGGTAGAGTTCCTCACGAAGAAGCCTCTTAGGTTGGTGACACAGGTGTCCTTTCCCTCTAGATTTCCTCCTCTTTTAGCAAAGGCCAGCCTCTCCCAGTGCTGCAGGTGCCTGAGCCAGTGGCCCAAGCCTCGTTAATGCCTCCCTTGAAGAAGCCTCCCAAGTGGATGAGGAGGCCAGCTGGCGTTTGATTTGCTGTAAGTGTTGCTCATGTGTGCTATGTGTGTGCAGTGCCTCTCCGGTGCTCATCAAGGAGCTAACTTCAGGAGATTTGTTCTCGGTGTCTGTCTCGCTCCATCTCTCAAGCAGAGGGTTAATCTAGCTTCTCCCTTGAATTTCACCATTCTGCAACCTCATTGACCTGCCAATACTATCTAAAAAAAAACAAAAAAACCAAAATTGTTGCTTTAGACACTCTGCTTATTTCAAACAGCCCAAGATTCTACCTGAGATTTCTGTAACTCTTAAATATCTGGACTTGTGGCAAGGAATGCAAGGAAGGAAAGGAAAACAGATTTTTTATCCTGACATTCCTGTACTTATAAGTTTTGAGTCCCCCCCCCCGCCTTATAGGCTTAAGGCTATGCAACCATGGGGCTCCATTGACCTTCCCAGTTTCTTTTTCTTATTCCCATGAATTCCTTGTGTTTCAGGAATTCTGCCCTATGAGCAACTCCTCATCTCTTGTGTGTCTTATCTTTCATCTTCTTTCCTGTGCCCACTGAATGCCATAGTGGACTCTGAAGACCTTCTTAAATACCACATCCTCCATGATACCTGTTCTTAATCTTAGCTAACAGCCTCCATTCTATAGAGATTTGTATTCCTGTAATTTTATATTCTGTATAATATAAACCATATATATGTATACACACATACACACACAAATATATATATATATATATGGAGACCCTGCTAAGTAATAGATCCTGCAAGGCTAGGAAGTGCCTTGTTGATTTTCATATCTCCAGAGGAGAGCCCTCTAGTGTGAATTAAGGTCACTTGAGGATCTTACTAAAACTCAAGTTCTGGTTCAGTGGATCTGATATAGGGCTCAAGATTTCCAGTTTCCCAGAAAGTTCCCAGATGGTATGTTTGTTTATAGTTTGAGGACCAGCAGTTTGAGTAGCAAGGAGGCCCTGAAGCACCTAACACACTACTTTTGATATTAGATTTGATTTGAAAAAAAATGTATAAGAGGAGCTGTTCATGTTTAGAGTCAGCAGTTTTAGGACAAAGGTGTGTGACTTAGGAATGTCTTTATAAAAGAAGAAGAGTGGGCATGGGGATCTACCTCATTGGGAGAGTGCTTGCTTAGCATCCCCACGGCCCTGGGTTTAAATGCCTCACACCAACAACAACAATGAAAAGGGCAGGGACAGTAAGGTGAAGAGCTCTTGTCATAGCTCTGAGGCTGATTAGTTAGATGACTCTGAAGAAGTCATTTAACCCCTCAGGACTTCAGGATTTTATTTATAAGACAGAAGTAGTAGTGCCTGCCCAGTATGCTGTAACACTGTCAAATACTGTGCCAATTATAATCACTTAAATGGCTTTGTTGAGCACTAAGTTGTGCTCTAAAGTTTGTTCTGTAAGTGATATAATTATGACTAGAAAAGTTACTAAGCAAGTGGGATGTAGGAAGGGAAATAATGGTGTCATTGTCTGGGACGTGGCCTGGTGACTGGAGAACTTTCCAGGAGCTGTACTGTGTGGCCGAGATTGAGAATGGTCAGAGAAAGTATTGCTAAACCTTTGATTCTTTACCATCTACTTGGTGTAAAGTGTCATATTTGACTGGCTGGACACCTCAAGTGGAGTGGTGGTGTAGGTAAAGGCACAGAAGTGGGGATGAACCAGTCATTTTGGGAATGTGGAGCAGTCACATAAATGACCAAGAAGAAAGATGCTGGGGTAGACATGTTTGTCCCTAACTTTTTGGGGTTTTGTGCATGCCAGAGGAGTACAAGTGTTCGCCTGTGGTCTGTCAAACCATTATACAGCCTGGGGGTAGCAACAGGGTTGTGTGAGCAATAGGACAGGCTCTAAGCCTTGAATTGGAAGAGCGGAAAAAGACAAAGGCTAGCAAGCACTTCTGGTAATGTAGATGTGTTAGCAAAGGGCATGGGAAAGAGAGTGTCTGCATCGGAGACATTGAACAATAAGCTTGGCGGTGGTGGTATATAGACGTATATATAGCCTGTGATAGTACCGCCTTGTTTGTGCTAGGTGCCTGAGAATGGTCGTACTAGGAGTGGGAAGTGGGAGAGAGTACCATGTGGTGACATTTTAAGCTTGTGATAGTAAGATTGCTATTATAATAACTGCTATTATAATGAGGACCCATTTGGCATTCAATTCCTGGTCCTATTCCATCTTAGCAATTTTCTGTTAGTTTTCCATCTGTCCTGGTCGCTGTTTTGTTGCTGTGAACAAACCCATGACCAAGCCAACTCTTATAAAAAAACATTTTAATTGAAGTTTGCTTACAGTTTCAGAGGGTTAGTCCATTATTATCAAGGTGGAGGAACACGGCAGGATGAGGAGCACGGCAGGATGAGGAGCACAGCAGGATGAGGAGCACGGCAGGATGAGGAGCACGGCAGGATGAGGAGCACGGCAGGATGCAGGCAGACATAGCACCTGAGAGATCTACATCTGGATCTGTAGGTAGCAGTAAGAGAAAAAGCCACTGGGCCTGGCTTGGGCCCTTGAAACTTCAAAACCCACCCTCAGTGTCACACTTCCTCCAACAAGGTCACACCTACTCCAACAAGGCCATCCCTTCCAATCCTTCCCACTCCTTGATGTACAAGCATTCAAATATCTGAGCTTATGGGGGCTATTCTCATTCAAACCACTACACTATCCAAGGCTTGCCCAACAGCTAGCCTTCTCTCTCTGAATCCAAGGCTTGCTCAACAGCTAGTCTTCTCTGAAATCTTACCTGGGTGTTAGCTATTTGCTTGAAACTGTAACCTTTTCCTTTTTTACATTTCCTTACCAGTTTGGGTGAAAGCTGATTACCTTTGGTCTTCCCAGCATCCCTGTCCAGCAGATGCCACAGCCTTGTCCCCGCCCTGTCTACATCAGTCAAGTCATCACAGAATCAGAATTCCTGACGCGGTCAGCTGTGCTGCGGGAGGCCTTGGGATCTGGGAATCTCCTTAGTTATTGTCAAAGCAAGATTCAGCAAGCTTCCCTGCCCTGTGAGAAGATGCTCTGGCAGTTCCTGAAGGTGGGAAGCTGAAGGCTGCCTGCTCTCCCTAAAGTCCCAGAACTCTAGCCTTGTCACTCCAGGAGATGTAGCAAGTGCCCCATTCAAGACTGACACGTGCAAGAAGCCCATCCCCTGACTCGATGTTTTTTTATGTTCTCTGGACGCGGGGTCTTTATCCTTTACCCTTTCTAGAGACTCAAAGGCCACTTGAAAAGATGGCAGAGGGCGGGGGTTACTGCTATTGTTGGTGTCCTGGATATTTTACCAGCCAAGGCAAATGTTTTCATAGTATCATGCCAAAGGGAAGATTCATTGGAGGGATACATGAACATAAGGAGTTTTGGGGTTTGTTTGATGTAACCCAGGGCAGGTCCCTGTTGGTCCACTCTACTTTAGCACCAGGGATGTAGTTCTAGTCCTTGCTGTGTCAAGTTATAACATGGAGGAGTTTGTGCTTGTCAGCAGATGCGAGAACTAGCTTGTGGCAGAGTGCTGGCCTAGTGCGTGAGGTGAGGCTTGGTACTACAACTCTCTCTCTCTCTCTCACACACACACACACGCGCAAACATATACAAAGCCCATGTGCATATACTCACACACACGTGCCCATACACATATACACACAAAATAAGTGAATAAATGTAAACTAAGATATCCAAACTGTCCATCGTGATGGTTTCTGAAGCTGGGTGTGGAGGGCCATTTCCGAAGAAAAGCATGGTGTAGCAAGAATAAATAAAACCCAGAGACAGATACTGGGTTCATTATGAAGAGCAGAAAAGCAAAGCAACCAAGCCAGTAGAGAGCTCTTACCTCTAAGTAATCCTCAGATTGAGAGAGAGTGAGTTCCTGTCTCATCCCGGTTTATATTCCTCTCTAGTGCTGGGATTAAAGGTGTGTGACTGCATAGGACTGGGATTAAAGGTGTGTGCCACCACCACCTGGATCTGTTTCTGCATTGATCTTGTGTATCCCAGGGTGGCCTTAAACTCAGAGAGATCCATCTGCCTCTGTCTCTCAAATCCTAGGATTAAAGGTATATGACATCACTGCCTGGCCTCTAGTGGCTTAGTTTTACCTTCTGGTCTTCAGGCAAACTTTATTTATAAAACATAAATAAAATATCACTATAGCATGGAAGGAGGGGGAAGTCAAGAGATTGTCAGATTATAGTCAGGATCTATTATTCCTTGTGGAAGAAACAAAGAATGGAGGTCAGCTTGACCTAGCTTCTTGGCCCTTGGTGTCTGGGATTCTGAGTGAGACGCTGACTTTATGCATTGTACCTGTGTGTGCATCTGCCAGTGTCTTCTCAACTCTGTGTTTGGATTCCCAAGACTGCTGTAGTTACACGTGGTATCTATCAGTCTCCTCAGAGGGTTTGGAGACCAGAGCATAGCTTATCACAGGGCAGTGCCAGTGGCACCCTCTACAGTCTTTTCAGTAGTTCATGCAGCAATTCAAAGTTGCCTGTCGTTCCCCACACAGACCAGCTGCAAGATGACCCAGCTGGACACAAGCAGATGTCTAAGGTGCCCTCACTTAGAACTGCTCAGGCAGAAAGGCCAAGGGTCAGTTTCAGAGTCCCCGGAGGGATATGTCCAGTAACCAGAGTTCATGAAGGCAAAAAAACCTAACATGGTGTCCATGTCAGTTGTTTATAGGTTGCATAGTTCCAGGCCAGATGCAATAACCAATCAATCACAAGCAGTAGTGCCTCCAAACAGCCATCAGGTTACCAGGGTAACTGGGCTAGAAAGTCAACTGAAGGTACAATTCTCATGTAGAAGTGGCCAAGGGTTGTGATAATTCTGTCCACAACGCAGCAACCAGATGTGAGGAAGAAAGATAAGAGGACATCACTGAGGGTACGTTTGGTGACACGTATTTGAGGGTACCCTCATATAGCTGTCCGTCGTGGTATAGGGAAAGGGTCATTCACACTCATTTAATGAAAATGTTTCTGCATTTTTCGGTCCTTAGGTGACCTCAGAGCATGACTTTAGGCTGCAGTTCCTCAGGCTATTAGGGTTCAGCAAAGATGAGCTTCAGAAGAAGGTAAGCCTTTCTCGTCTGAAACATGCTTGCCATAGAGAGCAAATAACCCCGCTGGCAGAAACTGCCCCAGGGTCACCTGGCCATAATTCACCACAGATGTGTATTTTACTTCCTTGAATTAGCCTTTTCTCCAGAAAAGTTGGTGAAGAATCTTGGAGAGTGTAGTGGGTGGGGCACAGGGGAGGGGCAGAGACTTGTGGGAGCCTGCCCTGAAAGGGTGGCATTCATAAGGCTCTCCTTGCAGGTGGATGCATACTTGAAGAAAGACTTGAAGTTGAGGGGAAGCCCTTCTCAGCTTGAGGCAGTTGACCTCAAAAGCGACGGAACACACACCTTTTGCCACAAGGTATGGTAGGAGGCCAGGCCACCTGACTTGAGGTGGCAGAACAGACCTGCCTTTTAGGGAACGTGCTCCTTGCTGGCCCTTTCACTTGTTCTCGGTAAGCTTCTGGAGAAGTCTTTGTTCTCTTGGAGTCAGACGAGCACACAGAGTCACAGGGGACTTCCCAAACCTACTTATCTGTTCTTTAGTTTTATCCACTAGGGCTCAGATCGTAGAGCTTTGGTGAGAGCATGCGCTGTTTTCTGGTTTCGGTTCCTGCAGTCACATCTGTCCTCCTGTGTGCAGGCCTCCAAACACACGGCCGAGGAAGCCTCTGCATCCTCAGCCTTCTTTGATGACCTGGTTCCTCAGAGCATGATTCCATGGGAGATTCCCACAACAGAAGGTACCCTGGTCTGGGAAGCAAGTGGGCCCAGAGTTTTTGCTTTTAAGAGTTCGTTATTGTCTCCTGCCTCCCACCTAAAACCTCAACTACAGGTAGGTCTTTTACCAACTAGAGCACTCTCTAGTCAGAGTCTAAATGGGTGCTGCCTATGGATGGCCTTCTACGGTGGTCTTTTTTCCATCCCTTAGTTTTCTTGTTAAAATGACTGCAGCCTTCCCCATGCTAAGCAAGCACACATCGTGCCTGGGATCCTGCACACGAGGCCCTCTCTGTTTTGAATCCTATTTTAGAAAGTTACAGTTGGACCAGCACGCCCTGGGACACTGTTTTTTTGCCCAGAAATGAAACGTGGGAGTTTTGTGGAGCCAGGCAGACTGAATTAGAGTTTGCAGACAGGCCTCCAAACACAGCCTCAGCCTTCTTTGAAAAGTTGGAACTGAAGGGGGAGGTAATGTGGGCTGGGGGATAAGACGTAGGGTGTGAGGGCCGGCTAATGGGGTGGGGGGGTTCTGTGTGCAGACTCTGATGGACTCCTGAGCCAGGCCCTGCTGCTCGGGGAGCTTCGGCCTGCCGTGGAGCTGTGTATGAAGGAAGAATGCTTTGCTGATGCCATCATCCTGGCTCAGGCTGGGGGTGCAGAGCTGCTGAAGTGGACACAAGAACACTACTTGGCCAAGAGGAGAACCAAAATCTCTCGGGTACTGCCGATCACGCAGGAGAGGAAGGGATGGGATTGCTTGGGCCTGGGCAAGTGGAGGCCCATGCCTTGGGCCTGGTGTTTGGAGTCTGCCTCCCTACACTAACAGCTTCTACTTCATTGCTAGCCCTGCTGAGGGTTCTGACATGAGTGGCTTTCTTAGAACATCCCTGCGTGTGACAGCTATTGACTGTGATGGATGGAAGGCTGAGGGTCTCTCTCTTTCTGCCCAGTATAGCTTCTCGCCTGTGTTATAAAGAAGAATTGGAGAGACCTGGTATGTGCCTGCAGCCTGAAGAACTGGAAAGAAGCACTGGCCTTACTACTGACATATTCAGGACCAGAGAAATTCCCTGAGCTCTGTGGTAGGTGTGTGTGATTCCATCACATGGCAACAGACTTATGCAAGGAGGAGGCAAGGGTCCATCAGCCTGGACCCTGGAGGCGGGCCTCAGTCAGGAGACAGGGATGGTAGCCTCTCATTTCCTGGAGAGTCGCGGTGTTCTCTAGTCCGCTGTCACATCTGTGGCAAGTCCTTTGCCTTTCTCTGTAGAGCAAGGTTGATCTGAGTTAGCTTTTCTTTAAAAGATTTCGTTTTTATTTTTATGTGTATGAATATTTTGATTACATGTATATAAGTGAATGTGTATGCCTGGTCTCCATGGAAGATGGAAGTAGACAGATCCCCTGGAACTGGAGTTGTAGGGAGTTGTGAGCTACTCTGTGGGCTCTGGGAATTGAAGCTTCACCCTCTAGAAGAGCAGTGTGAGCTCCTCACCATGGAGCCCTCTCTCTGTCTCCCTGAGTCGTCTCAAAGCTGTTCTAGACTCTCGCGTCAGAGTTCACAGTAGTCCACTTGTTTCCAGTCAAGGAAGAAAGCACAGAGAAGCCGTGCTGTTAATTGAGTCTGCATCTCTCCACAGACATGCTGGGAACTCGAATGGAGCAAGAGGGAGGCAGGGTACTCACCTCTGAAGCCAGACTCTGCTATGTGTGCTCAGGAAGTGTGGAGCGGCTGGTAGAGAGCTGGGCAAAATTCCAGCCAGCCTCCTGCCCCCTGGCTCTGCAGGTACCTCTTCTCTGCGGGGTTGTGGCCACTCCAGGCTCTTCGGGGAGACATATCCCTAGTGGTAGGGATGTGCAGATAAGAGAACAGAGCCGTCTGGAGCAGACTGTTAGGAAAAACAGAGCCCTCCTTGGCAGATGCCTTCTCCAAGGATGGTCTCACCACCTTATTCCCTCGGGATGCCAAGCTTGGGTGTGAGCCTTCATAAGCCTTTCCCATCCAAGGGTTCATCATACAAGTCAATTTAATATTTGATTAATAGTTTCTGTGAGACATTCTATAGATCTGAACGGTATCAGGTGCTCTGTGGGCAAGCAGAGAAGGTGAAATCATAGCCATGTGAGGAGACCAGAGACTCACAGAAAACAATTAGTACAGCAGAGTCTGGTTGATGACACACTAGCAAAAAGGGACCAAAAGTGGCAAGAAGAAACAGAGGGGCATAAGAATCCAAGGCCTGGATGCAGCCCATCAATCCCAGTCTTAACAGGCTAGGAAGTGAGGCCTTCCTATCATGTCTTTTACATGTGATTGTCTGCTGCCTTCACCATGGCGTGTCCAGGTGCTCTCCTTTCCATGGTATGGAGCCACCTGGACAGAGCAAGATGTACTTGGAAGACGTTTTGATCACCTTCATCCTTGCCCCTGTAGGACCTGGTGGAGAAGGTGATGGTCCTTATCAGGAGCTTGGAGCTACTGCAGGGTTCTGACAAAGTGAGCCCAGGTCCTGCCACAACCTACAGGCTCACCCAGTATGCCAATCTCCTGGCAGCCCAGGGTAGCCTGGCCATTGCCGTGAGCTTCCTACCCAGTGACTGCATCCAGGTGAGAGTGGCCATGATAAAGGCCACATCTTCTTATTCCTTCATCTAACACTGAGCACATCCATGCTTTAGGCACACTGCTAACGCCGCAGCTCCTGGAGAAATAAGATCCCTTAGGCAGCTCGCAGTCTGGTGGGAGAGATCAGGTCAGTGACTTACAGAGACATAACAGAAGATTACACTAAGCTCTGTGGCACCTCCCGGAAGAGGCAATTTCTCTGGAGAAGTGAAGGAAGGTTTCTGTGGTTAAACAGTTGAACTGGACCTTCAAAGAGAAGTGCCTGTAGGGCACTCCCGGCCAGAGAGTGGCCAGGAGGGAGGCATGCGAGTGTGGGGCAGGGATTAGGGAACCTTGGGTCTCTTGAGGTTACTGAAGAATAGAGAGAGTAATCCAAAGCTTGTTAACTGAGGCCAAGCTTGTAAGAAGATGTGTGCTTGTTTTAGTTTCCTAACAGTGCTTCCTTATTACAACTTTAGCCAGCAGTTCAGCAGCTGAGAGATCAGCTTTTTCATGCCCAAGGTTCTGCTGTCCTGGGCCAACAGGCTCCAACTTTCCCTTTTCCCCGGGTTGCTGTAGGAACTACCCTCCACCCAAAACAGATGTTATCTTACAGAATGGGATCCCAGCCTCATCACCAGGTAAGAACTTATTTATTAATTCATCCGTTCAGAAGTGTTTATGTACCAGGCATGGTTATAGACACTTAGAATATTTTAGTGAACAAAACCGGCTGAAAATTCCTAGCTTTCAGTTATTTTTCTAGTAACTGTTTATTGAACAAACACTAGGATCTTAGAACATAAGAGACACAAACTATAATCTTTGCCCTCAAGTAGTTCATCTAGTGGAAAGATAGAGGTTGTCTTAGTTAGGGTTTCTATTGCTGTGAAGAAACACCATGACCAAAGAAACTCTTATAAAGGAAAACATTTAATTAAAGTGGCTTACAGTTTCAGAGGTTTAGTCCATTATCATCATGTTGGGACATGGAAGCATGCAGGTAGACAGTGATACTGGAGGAGCTGAGAGTTCTACATCTGAATCCACAGGCAACAGGAAGTAAACTGTACTACACTGAGTATAGCTTGAGCAAAAGAGACCTCAAAGACCACCCCCACAGTGACACACTTCCTCCAACAAGGCCACCCTACTCCAACAAAGCCACCACCTCCTAATAGTGCCATTCCCTTTGGGGACCATTTTCTTTCAAACCACCACAGATGTATTAAGAAATGTAGTAGAATTTAAAATAGTCATGATTCAGTATGGCAGAGTGTTATGGGACAATATAGAAGAAAAAGAAATTTCCTCTGTGTGTGTGTGTGTGCACACACACGCATGTACATGTGTGGGGATGTATATATGCCATATGCATGTGTAGGAGTCAGAGGACAAACTGTGGGAACCAGTTCTTTCCTTCCCTACCACGTATATCAAGCTATCTCACCAGCCCTTCATTCGATACTAAAGATTAATTTGTTTAGACAAGGAAGTGGGCACATTAAGTCTGTTTCAGGCACAGGGGACAGATGTGCAAACACACCAAAAAAAAGGAAACAACAGCTTTTTGAGGAACCGCTAAAACTTCAATGGGTTGTAGTCTTGGGATGGAGTTAAGCAGAGGAATAACAGGTGGGAAGTGGATGACTGAGAATCTGGCATTTTGTACGGAAGAACTTAGGCTTGACCCTGGTGTTGCTCCGGAGAGGGCGCCTGGAAGAAATGTCCATACTGCGCCAGCTCCCTGGCCCTTTCCTCTCTTCACAGGTCCCAGCCCCATCTGGAGGGTCAAGGGCCACAGCTCAGCCATCATTAGTGATGCCCTTCACATCCTCCCATCCCAGCCCTTCTCAGGGCTCACAGTCACCATCTACGGGTGACTACAGGGTACCTGGGCCCCAGGCAACCCTACCTCTGCATTTTGGCCCTGGAATAAGGCCCGGTGAGTAACTAAAGCTCTCTTCTGGCAGACTAAGGAGGTTTCAGGAAAGACAGACATACTGCCTCCTCAGTCCATGCTGACAATGCCTAGAGAGTACATTGTTTTGTTTGGGAACAGGGTCTTGAGTAGCCCAGGCTAGCCTCAAAATTGCTGTATAGCTAAGGATGACCTCAAACTGATCCTTCTGCTTCTCCCAAGTTCTGGAATTACAGGAGTATACCCAGCTTGTTTTGTCTTTTAAATAACTTTTTACAATTTTTATTTGAGGAAATTGCTTTGAGATTGAAGTCTGAATTCCTAATAGTGTCTTTTACTGAATCCCTCTCATATTGTCTCTGTGTGTGTGTGTCTCTCTGTCTCTGTGTCTGTTTTTCTCTCTGGTCAATATATCAAAGTCATCAGTCATCTCAAATCACTAATATTATTTTGAGGGTCAAATAAGGACTACAGTTAAAAGCACTTTGAAAACTGTAGATTTCTCTCCGCATGTGCTAGCTATTCCTTGTTATTATCAGTTGTGGGTTTACAAAATTTTGGGGGGGATGGATTCTTCCTTGGTTTCAAACTCCTGGTCTCAAAGGCCCTTGCCTCAGCCCCCCAGGTGTCACTACAGCTGTGCCATCACACCTGCTCTCTTCTTTTTGTGGTGCTGACTTGTTCCTGCATGATATTCTGGGAGTCTCTCCTGAAATCAAGTCTGATGATGAATTATCCATTTCTACTCTCCTTCAGTTTTATCCCAGCCGCAGCTATTAGGAGGACCAAGTATTCAAGCTTCAAACCCGGCTGGATTCTCTGGAGCATGGCCTCTTCCTTGTCCCCTCCCACTCATGGCATCCCCAGACACCATGCAGCCCGGGTCTCCCCTGCTGCCCGAGCCTGCTAGACTGCTCCCTCTGCCTCCTACGGGACCACCAGGTCCCAGCCTGCTGAGCTCCCCACCCTCAGCCTGTCCTGTCAGTTTCTCCATGGTTTATCCTCCTGGAGGGCCAGGGGCTTCGTGCTCCAGTACCCTCCCGAGCACTGGCATCTTGCCTCCTCATCCAGGTCAGTCTTTCCATAGCTTCTTCTTGGGGGGTCATTGCATCCTCTCCACCCGTTCCTACCCCTGCTTTGGGAGTCTTTCTTCCTCTAAGGCCCCTGTCAGCTACAAGTGTGACTGATTTACAGAGGGAGGTATGGCAAACTCTGAAATAACTTTTCCAGCTTTTAGATAAACATTTCTAAGGTCCTTAACCATGTCACTAAGATCCCCCATTTTTTGTTCTTTAGGACCCCAGGATGCCTGGCAAGTTGCTCCAGCCACCCGGGAAAACCTCCAGAGGAAAAAGGTCACTGCATCTTTCCCTACCCAGTGACCCACTTTCTAGTTCATTAGGATTTCAGGGCCACCCTTCCTGTTTTTACTCTTCTCCGAGTTTGTCTCTACCTCTCAGCAGCTCCCTCTTCTCCTCCCACACATCTTTCTGTTTCCTGGCTCCCTACTCACCATGCTGTCTCCTGTTCAAAGTCAGAGCTGTAGTGTCTCCTGGTTCCCTCATATGCTTCTCTTTATCTCGCTAGTTGCCTGAGACAGCTGTGCCTCCAGCACCAATTACAGCTCCACTCAGGAGCCTTGGCCCTCGGCCATGGCAGGCCTCTAGTGTAAGCTGGTCTCCTCCAGGAACCCCTAGAGAACACAGCCTGCGGGTGAGTCCCCTCCTCTGAGATGCTTTCCAGCACTACTTGGGCAAGAAAAGTGAGATCCTAGAAACTAGATTCCTTGTTCAAGGTAGAAGTAACCTTTGAGCCCGAGGGTGTCCTTCCTGCAGAGAAGGCGAGAGGTGGCTCTCAGCTCTGCCTTGATGGAAAGCATGGCCTTAAATCACAGGGGACTAAGCCTTAGGGAAGACATGAGGACAACTTGCCTCCAGTTCTTCCTCACGGTTTCCTCATTAACAGCTTCAGCAGCTGCCTCCTGGGAAGACAGAAAGGAAGGAGCTGCCCCTAGAACACAAGTGCTTGAAGGACAGTTTTGAGGCGCTTCTTCAGCGCTGTTCCCTGTCTGCCATGGACCTGGTGAGTCTGACCTTCCTACAGCGTCTCCTACAGCGCCTCCTACAGCATGCTCAGTAGGCTCCCAGTGCCGCAGAGGGAGGTCAGTTTCCTTACTGTCCCCGACACACGGATTATATCTTGTACTTTTTTGATGTCCAAATGAAGTAGGGGAGGGCTTAGAGTCTGCCCTAAGTCCCACTTCTCAATAGCAGGGCCAAAGAGCATGGGAATTTACAATAGCAAGGCATATTAGAAAATGGGTGGAGTTGGCAGAGAAGACTGCCATTCACTAGGTGTGTCAGCTGAGCAAGTTTCTTGCCATCTTTGGGCCTCTGTTTCGTCTGTGAAATAAAGGAAATGGCACTGTGCCGGCCATCCTAGCTGTTGTATCTCGTGGGTGTTTATAGTGCGGTACAGTGTGAGCCTTAGGGGAGGGTCAGAGTTCATTTTTTCTTCCTGCAGAAAACAAAAAGGAAGTTGGAGGAGGCAGCCCAACGTCTAGAATGTCTATATGAAAAACTCTGTGAGGGGACAGTAAGTACCTGACTGACTGCCTCTGCCTGGAGCCTCTCCACTGCCACCCACAGTCAGAGGAGGTCCACTGCCCCTTCCATGGCAGACAGGGAACAGCGCTGAAGAAGCGCCTCAAAACTGTCCTTCAATGGCTCTGAGACTCATGGAAGTCTCAGAGCCATCTTCCTGAACGTGGGTCTGGGACTCGAGTCCTCTGATACTTTCCATGCTGTCAGGGTCGGGGCTGGGCTGGACTCATCTAATCTAAGGGTCAATCCCCTCCACAGCTCTCACCGCACGTCCTGGCCGGGCTCCACGAAGTTGCCCGATGTGTGGATGCAGGTCACTTTGAACAGGGCCTGGAAGTGCATGCGCAGGTGGTGGGCTGCAGCAGCTTCAGCGAGGTATCCAGCTTCATGCCTGCCCTGAAGGTTGTCCTCACCATCGCACACAAGCTGCAGGGCTGAGCCAGCAGCCTCTCTACCAGGAGGCCATTTCTGCTCGTCTTGAGCTCCTGGCGGCAAGGGGGAGTTTCTCAGCCAATTGTGTTTAGCTCCTAGTCCTCTTCCCTTGCTGCCAGGTACCTGAGGCTGAGGGCTTGGCTCCAACCAGCTGAGTGCCTGTTTCTTACCCTTTGCCTGCCCACCTGGGGCTTTCTCTGGGACTTTCAGCCTGGGAGGTAGAATGGAGTCAGGTGTTACTTTCCCTAATGGCAGTCCTGCAGGGCCTGCACCAGAATGTCTCACACAGGCATATTCTTCTGTTCAGATGGCTTCAGAGAGGGTAATGTGTCATTAGTTCAGTCTGTTTCTGCCTTGACTCATCTGATAGATAGCTCTTTTTTTGTTCTTTCTCTAACTGTACTTCCCCCTGCCTCTGTCTTTATATTTTAAGGTTCACATTTATTGCAGCCTCAGGGATGTGGAGAGAATTGGTTAATGTTCACTTTTACAAGTCATGGACATGAGGATTGGGTGTGGGTGTTGAGCAAAATCGAGAGAAGAAACTGGCCCTTTAAAAAATGGAACTTCCCATGTCTTAGCATTCCTCAGAGCTGGCAGGGTTGGGTGGCAAGTGAAGGAGGTGCAGTGCCTTTGGTTGAGACTGTGAGGTAGAAGCCTGTAGAGCAGCAGCTCTCAACCTGTGGGTCACGACCCCTTTGGGAGTTGAGTGACTCTTTCACAGGGATCCCTAAGACCATGGGAAAACAGATATTTATATACAATTCATAACAGTAGCAAAAGTAGTTATGAAGTAGCAGCAAAATAATTTTATGGTTAGGGCATCACACGGAGGAGCTGCATTAGGAAGGTTGAGAACCACTGCTGTAGAGAATGACCCTTGACCCTAGGCTTGAGCCTGGCCCAAGGCCTTAAACTATCCAGTCTGATTTTTAAGCCCAGTTCTGAAATCAGAGCCCGGCTTCCCCTCTGCTGCCTTATGTCTCCGAACTGCTTTCTCTGGCCATGTTTTCATGCTGACCTCTTAGTGCAATAAACTGATCTGCTTTCCAAAGTCCTTTCCCAATCCTTGTCTCCTCCGGGTCCTCCTTTGCTGATGTTTCCCTTTCTAAAATGGAGAGGTCTTGCTTCCTGTACTAAGGAAGGCAGGAGAGAGGTCTGGGGAGAGATAAGAACTAAAATGTGGAGGAAAAGAACTTTAAAAAAATTATGTGTATGAATGTTTAACCTGCATATATGTCTGTGTACTATGTTTAATATTTGGTGCCTACAAAAACCAGAAGAGGTCACCTAGTGGGTGCTGGGAATTGAACCCAAGTCCTTTGGAAGAGCAGCCATCTCTCCAGCCCAAGAAAATAATTTTTTTAGCTTGTAGTCTCATGGACGTGTACTGCAGGCCTTTCCTGGCAATGTCTGTAGGCACACTGCTGTGTGTGTGTGTGTGTGTGTGTGTGTCTGTCTGTCTGTCTGTCTGTCTGTCTGTCTGTCTATCGGTCTGTCCTTCTGACTGTCTCCATCTGTGCCTGACAGTTAGCTGCAGGGTTTCCCCCACACCACTTCAGGGCTGAGCTCAGCTGCACAAAGGGCCTGGGTGTGAAGCCAGGGGGTAGCAGCTCTAATCCTGTTGTCGATCCCATCATGTCTGCAGGCTAGATGTGTGTGTTTGGGAGGGAGGGATTGTTAGGCAGTATTTGTTTGTAAAGCCACTTGCTCTTCAGATAATACTTGTGCTAACTTCTATTGATGAAGCAGTGTGAGCCCCAGCAAAGTCCTTTCCCAAAGTGTCTTTGAAGCCAAGAGCCCATTGAAGGGAAGAAAGGCGGGGAGAGGGGATTAGTTTGTTCAGCAGCTGTGAATTTCAGTGGGAGGTTGATGAACTCTGAAGTCTTTGTTTAAATTAAAGGGGTGGGGGCTGCTGGTGGAGCTAGAGCCCCACTTGGGGCCCTGAACTAACACAAGGAGAAGTCTGAGCTGCAGGGAGCTGTGTACTGACTGCAGAGACTTTTCCCAAACACTTTCGGAAAAGGTGTTGTGAGGAGAGAAGGGGGCGGAGTGGCGGATTAACATTGTGAAATGAAGTTTTCATTGACTCCAGCGGGGGTAGAAGGCTGTTTTAATGGCATTTTGTTCCCCTATTTTCTCTTCTTGAGCTCTTTAGAGATATTGTTTTGCTAAGACAGGCTTTCTTCCCTCTTCTTTCCAGTCTGAGGATTGCCTCTATGGGAGCCAACATAAATATTTCTCCTCCAGGAATGTGGGTTAATTAAAAGGAAACGAATGACTGGAAGCATCCAATCCAGACCGACAATAGGCGAGTGCCCTGGCCTGCCCTCCCCTCCCACCACCACCCGCGCTACCAGCTTGCCAAGGACGACCCTTTCTCTCTTTGCACTGACCTGCTCCTTAGGCCAAGTGAGGCTGGGATTCTTTTCAAGAAAAGAAAGCCCGCTTATGTGTAGGTTCACAGGCCAGGGGCAGGAAAGAGACAGTGTTTTGCTCACCCCACCCACCTTCTCTCAAGGCCTCCTCTACTTCTGTCCTCAGACTGAGACAGATGGGCTCCTTGAGAGCACACAAGAGGGAAGGGGCCTGGGTGACTGTGCCACCCCACACTAACTTACAAGCCTGTTGGGCTTCTCAATGTCAGTTCAAATGTGTAGAGGAAAGATTTGACTTCAGAGCTGCCTAGCCTTCCCAGTCAGCTGTCTAGAGTTGTCTGCAGAGCCACAGAGATTTAGTGAAGCCAAGAAGCCTTGAACTGAGGGATGCTGATGGTGTTGTTAGCTGTCTCCACTCCAGTGTCCTCTGCATGAACAGTGGATGAAGGCGGAGTGTATGGGGAGCAGTATTTCTTTATAGAACTGGAGTGACCTGGATGTCAGTCATACCCGCTTGCGAATACAAAGCAACCAATGAAAGGAATGACAGTGTTCAGAGTTTAGAGTCCGACTTTAAAGTTCTGAACTTTGAAGCACAGTGCTTCTACTTGATGCTGAGCGCTCTGGAAAATGCAGCTTTACTTTCCAACACTGAATCTTTATAGTTTTCAGTCGCATTGCCACATTTTCTTCTGTACAAGTAACCGTTGGGTGAGACAGTGGGATTAACTATAATGTTGCTTGATTTGGGGAAAAGAAAGGATAATTTGGGAGACTAAGAAGGCACAGATAAAAACTGAGGGAGAAAAAAGGGCCTTTTACTGATAGAGCTGCAAGAGAAGTGGATCCCCTGTTAAAGAAGAGAAAAACACCCCCAATTAAGTGTTGATAGGACCAGAAGTTGCATAGCGGTCTGACTTGGTCAGTGCCAGAGGCAGTCTCACTCTTCAGGGCAGCCCCCGGGGCTTTGGCATTGCGAGCTCTGTGCTTCCTTTAGGAGAAGGGGAATGAAGTAAAGAATTTGGCTGGCTCTGCTCCAGAAATGTTGTGGTTGCCCACACTCAGGACTAGCCTAGGGTGGGAGCAGCTATGGGGAAGGTCTGGACTGAACTGGCTCTCCTGTTGCCAAGTCCCTATCTCATAAACAAGCCCCTGCTAGACTGCCCTTCTCCGAGCAAAGAACCTTAGATCCAGAAGCAGCAAGCTCATGGCTTCCAAGTGAATGCATTAGCGAAAGGTTTATGTGGGTGATTTACTAATCCCTGGCAGATTAACCTCAGTCAAATCAAGCTAACTACTTAGGCCATCAGGGGAGGCTCCAGGGAGATGGTATCCTGCCAAAGTGGGATGGAGGAGAGAGAGTTTAGAAGTTAAGTTTCAACTTTGCCTTCC
Source organism: Ellobius talpinus (assembly GCA_001685095.1). Taxonomy (NCBI): domain Eukaryota; kingdom Metazoa; phylum Chordata; class Mammalia; order Rodentia; family Cricetidae; genus Ellobius; species Ellobius talpinus. The sequence continues at coordinate 18,858 of LOJH01022199.1, forward strand.
CCTCACCATCTCAGTGAGTTCAGGATTTGGGGGGAGGGGCACATATCAGAGACTGAAATAAATTAAAAGGTCAAGGGTTCTGAACATCCTATTAGCAACAGTTTCATAGCAGGGGGATTACTTATCCAGGAAAGCATCCAAGGTTCTGAATCCTACCCGGTTGAGAACCAGGTGTTGGGGCGGGGCTCCTCCTCCCTACGTCCTGCCTTTCCAGGTACAGACCCAAAGGGTGTCTTGGCTCAGAGTGTCTCAGCTCCTTTGGAGGAGGAGACAAGGCAGATGACTGCTGTGGCCAGGAAAGGTTCTCCAACCTGCCCGCTGCCGACCTCTACCACCCAGACCTCCTGGGTGTGCCTGGAGCTTCTTTGGTGTTTAGGAAGGTCACTGCTCAGCTGATGAAGTCCATCAGTGACGGGGGCTCTGGGGTTCCCTCGTCCCCATATTCAAATGCTTTCTTGTTCCCAGCTTTTTTGTTTGTTTTTCCAGGCAAGTAGGGAAATGGGAAGACAAAGTGTTAGATTCCTGAGGCGTCAACCTCGGGGGATCTACGTCTAGACTGTAGGCCCTAGAGGCTCTGGCTCCTGGGAGGGAGGTGCAGCTGAGGTGGGCAGAAGGGCCATTGTCTTTACCTGGACTCTGCGTGTCTGAGAGGGTTCTTTCCTCGGCCCGGCCCGGTAAACTAGGTCCAGCATTAAGACAGCTCGGGTCCGGGGTAGGGTAGAGTGAGGTGATGAGAATCGCCTGTTTTCGTCCTTTTCTCAGGAACTGTGCAGAATTTTAGAACAGTTTTGAGACCTAAGAGTGAGCTACGAAGACCATACAGAGGAATCCAGGAAACAGTTTAGAAGTGGCACTCGGTGGAGACTGCGGCCTCTGCCTGTCAGGATCGCTGGGCTAGGGAGTGCGAGGTCCCCAATCTGGGTCCCTCTATTTCCGGGGACGAACAGGGAAGGAGGCAGGAGGAGACCCTTAGGGTTTCTTCCCAGGTTTGTGAGCAGCGCCTCTCGGCGGTCTCTCGGCACGGCTGCAGAAGTACTTGGTGACCCGCCGGCGGCACTGCTCGCAGCGGACCGCGCAGCACCAGTGAAACTTGCAGTTGCAGCTGGACACCGTCTCGGTGCGGCGCTCCT
>LOJH01022200.1:4182-19987 GCA_001685095.1 Ellobius talpinus
CTGCCTCTGCCTCCCGAGTGCTGGGATTAAAGGCATGCGCCACCACCACTCGGCTACATTAAATGTATTTTAACCTTATATTTAGCTTCAATGCGAATAGCTCAATGGATGGTAGCAAACTTATGGGGAATGAAAATATTGGATGTTCAGATATTACCTAGCCATTTAAAAAACACTTGCATAGTATATAAAAACTTTCAAAGCATTTTCTAAAATTCTTTCTAGTAATGTTTTTATTAGTTTTGTGACTAATGGATCTTTATAGCTTATCATGTACACTGTAACATGCAAGGTTACCTTTGTAAGGGGTGCCTATCTCACCCCCTATCAAAACCACTTCATTCTTCAGTAGACAGACATCATTACAAAAATCCACAATTGGTCAAAATGCAGAGGACAACTGACCATGGTATTTCCAATGCCAAATAATCAACATAAGGCTTGGGGAACATCACAGAAGATGGATAGGAAAGGTTCCAAGAGCCCGAGGACCAGGACGTGCTTACTATGTGTGTGTGTGTGTGTGTGTGTGTGTGTGTGTGTGTGTGTGATCGAATTTGCACCCATGAAATCTCAACAATATAGTTGTCTAAACAAGACCTGAAAAATGACACCACCAACTGTCATGGTGGATGGGGTAAATCTCACATGGCCCCAGCCCTAATTGACGAGCTACAGGTAATTAATGGCTGCCCAGGGGGAGACTCAGTCTTTCCAGAATAGTTATCCAATCCCAAGCAGTCAGCCATAAACATATACACATATGAGCAATGCCAAATAGACTCATTCAGCTTAGAGGAAGGGGTGGAAATGATGTAAGAGGGTATTTACATATGAAATCCTAATAAATAAATTTTAAAAAACAATCTATGTCTGAAACCGACCACTTCCTCTACCATGAATGAAATGAAATTCATGCCCAGGCAATGCTGAAGCATGCATGGACATCTGGTATATGGTGGTTCTGTTGATCTTGTCCATATTGGGTTTCATGGTCTAAGTTGATGAGGATGACTGACCAGGTCTCTTCCTCAAGAGGGCACCAGATCTCATTACAGATGGTTGTCAGCCACCATGTAGTTGCTGGGAATTGAACTCAGGACCTTTGGAAGGGCAGACAGTGCTCTTGACTGTGGAGCCATCCCTCCAGCCTCTCTACCATGGTATTCCCAGACTTTAGACTACATCACTATGTACACTAATAATTCAGTCAGCAATGACTGCCTTTCCTGAGATAAGAACCTTGGAATAGTGGCTCGGTGTTCACTACATCTCTCATGCAGTACAATTAGGAATGGTGGACACAGATTTGCCACCTTCCAATTTTAATCTCTGAAGTAAAGCTCCAGATATTATGGACATGGCTATCAATTTGTATAACCAAACACAGCTGGAAGTTGGCACAAAGGGATGGACTAAACCAGCTTCCACTGTGGTCTGTGAAGCAGCTGGCGTGAAGATGGACATGATGCAGGACAACAGATTATGAAGGCACAACCCTTATATGTTGGTGTCATACGCTGGGATCTGCACAATCCAAATGTGTGGGTGTCATACTCTGTGGTCTGCACTACTATAATGTGTGGGTGTCACATGCTGGGGTCTGCATGACCCTAACATGTTGGTGTCATACTCTGGGGTCTGCATAACCCTAACATGATGGTGTCATATGCTGGGGTCTGCACAACCCTAATGTGTGGGTGTCATAAGCTGGGGTCTGCACAACCCTAACATGATGGTGTCATAAGCTGGGGTCTGCACAACCCTAATGTGTGGGTGTCACACACTGGGGTCTTCACTAAGCATGCTATCCATGCACTAACTATCCAGTCAGAATTCAGTTGTAGAGTTGTAGTAAAGAAAATGGCTTATGAACGCAGTGAACCCTTCTAGGTTATTTTGTATTTTTATCCTTCCACCCCATCCACTGAGAAACTTCTTAAAGCTCCCCTACGTCCAAGAAAAGCATGACAGGATGAGGTGTCGACAATCTAAAGGGAACTCGTTCTACTGTGAGGGGATGAAATGTCAATGCATTAGTCTGGAAAACAGATTTTTGTGACTCCTGAGTGGTTCAGAAAATATGATATATTATTTCCTCTTAATTTATTTTCAAAACAATTTCCCATTTTTGATAGTCTTTCTTACTTACGAGGGAATTAGTTGATGACCACTTCCTGTGGCCCCCTAGGAGTTGCTTCCCTATTTCAAAATATCATGTTATTCTTAATTTTAATAACCGATTATTGTCTCTGTCATCATTAGCCTACTTCCATGGAACAAATATCTGCAATTTAGTTCATAAAAGTGTTCATTTATCCTATGTAATTTAACCTTACCATGCCACATTTTATTCTTAGGAAATACAAATTCTGCCAAAATGGGAAAATAAACCCTAGGTCGGCTTGTGCCAGCTGCAACATCTGTTAGCCCCGTTCTAGACCCTGCTAAACACTCGGAAGCCACATCCTGCACTTGACTCCCTGACACTATTCGGCTCCCTTGCCACTATTTCTAAGCTCTTTTTGATAGATAAGCACACTTGCTACCTGAGCTCTGGTCAGACAGACATGCAAATACAGTATACAAGAGTCTGTTTACTATGTCTGTTTCTGGTCAGTTATGTATTTCGTGACCTGAGGTAGCCTGACCCTTGGTCCCATACTGCCTAAGGATTCAAAGTCTCTCTCTTCCGCCTCTTTCCTCCTGTTTAAATCATTTCCCCATTATGATTATTTTTGTTTAGACATTTATTTGTTGATCTTGTGTATGGATGGGGTGAGTGGGTGTGCATGCAGGTCAGAGGACATTCTGAGGGAGTTGGTTCTTGCCGTCTACCACGTGGGTCCTGGGGAATCAATACCACACAGGTCACCAGCTCTACCCACTGAACCACACCACCAATTTCTATACATCAGGACTCTTGTTGATCACTATGCTGCTGCTACTCATCTCTTCCACATGAACTCTGCTCTCCTCCCTCTTCTGTCTGGTCTCTCTCTAGGACCAACCCCCTCAGCCATGCTGTTTCTGGTTTCCTCAAGGACGGCCCTCTCTTTTGACCTTCCTGCTGTATTTCTTACATCTACAATGACAGGGTTCAAGTCTTAGCCATCTTTCCATCCTCGATGAGTACTCTGTGCGTCATAGGCACTCAGTGGATTTTTACTAAACTACCTACTGTGTGAAGGGCTAGCAAAGGGACGGCATACATCCACGGACCTGTTACCTGTTGGAAACACATCACTGTGGGTTAACGTCACTAGAAGTCTGTCAGCCCCTGACAGACACTGCTTCTGATCAGGACTGCTTTAGAACAAAGAAGTTCCGAGCTATAAGATGGGCCCAGAGAAGAAGCAGCAAATTGAATAAGGTCAAAGGGAAGTTCTCAGAGCATCAACTCTAAGCTTACTTGGCTGTTAAACACCCCCCTCCCCTGCCGCAGCGTGCCGTTTCCACATGGTATGTGCCCAAGAGCCTTTTTATAACCTATACATTTCTGGCTAACCTCTTGCCATCTCTGTTCGCACTTCCCTGATAGTGCATGTATATGCTGGCCTCCCAGGATGCCTGTCCTCAGCTTCAGCCCCTTCCTGGTCTGGCTCTCTCTAAGTCTTCACTGGAAGGTCGCTTTGTCAGAGGGACCTTTTCCAACTACACTGCATAAGGTTCCCACCTCTACCCAATTTACCCTGCTTTGTAATTTTTAATAAGCCTTATCAGAACTCGAATCATAGTAATTGCTTAGTTTCTTCACTCGTTTTGGTTGGTAAACTCACTGAGAGCTGGTACTCCGGTTGGTTTAAGGCTGGCTCCTATTTCCAATGGCTACTACAGAACAAGTATTTCATACATGTCTGATGAATGAATGTTACAAATTTGCTGCATATGTGTGCACTTTAAATATTATGCTATTTTTTATTAATGTAGTTATTATTATTATTTATATAGTACTTAGGATTGGACCTAGAATCACACATGCTAGGCGAGTTCTTTACCAGTGAGCAATGTCCCCAGCCGCCTTTACTACTTTTGGTTGTATTTCAAATTATTTATTTTCAAATTTGTACATATGTGCATATTTAGCATATGTGTGAAGGTGCCCGGGGAGGCAGAATGGGGAGATGGATTCCCTGGAGATGGTGAACAGGTGGCTGGGATCTGCCTGTCATGGGTGCTGGGAACTGAACTCTGGTACTTGGGGAGAGCAGCAAGTGTTTTTAGCAGCTGAGCCATCGCTCCAGCCCTATCTACTTTTTATTTTGAGCCAGGGTCTCGCTACGTTGTCCAAGGTGGTTTTGAATTCATTCTGCAACCCAGGAAAGCCCTGAACCTGAAATGCTCCTAACTTCATCTCCTGAATGGCTGGAATTACAGTCCTGAACCACTGGTCTGGCCTTGAACCACAGAGTCTTGCTTTGCATTTTAGCATAGGGTTAATTACTGTTGTACCTAAGGTTCTACCTTTAAGATTTGAAAGTTATTTCTAAACACAGGGAAGGAAACAATTTGTAGACATTTCAATAGATAAAATGTGTATTAATTATGACTATTTCTTTAAAAGTTAGATATTTTATTCCCATGGGATCGGGGCATTATGAAATATCAATTACTAGACTTTAAAACTTGGCAATTAAAAGCTTTAGATAATACCTTTAGAAGGCTAATGTTTCCTGTCAAAAGTCATCTTTTCTAAGACATTTTTCTACCCTAGCACACATACCATACGTTCCGGAAATAGGATAGCACTAGAATCCTGCAACTGTTAAAAAAATATTCTTTGGCACCCCGTGGATAGAAACGCTTTCACACCAAGATCCTGCCAGCTGCGACGCTGTACCTGCGTCTCGGGGATGATGGGGCTGTCTTCAGGAGAAGATCTGAAGAAGGTGGACAGAGGTGAGGACACGATGATAGGACTCGGCCGCACAAAGCCACTGAGGTCACAGCTAGGAATGTCGTTCTCTTCTTTCTTCATGACGAGCGTATCCATCACATAAAAGACGTTCCAAGGAATCCACACAGTGTGGTACTGGGTAAGGAACGGGGAGCGTTCAAAGACTAGAGTCAAAGAAGCGCCGCCATTTGCCACCAAGTCAAACCTAGGACAGACAAGGTGCACTTAGTGATTTGTCACCATAAAAAGGCTGACTTGGTGAACTGCCACCATTCAATGGCTGATGTGCTCCTCAAATTAATATGTTGTGTAAAATAACTCCCCCCCCCGATTTCCAAATCTATGCTCCAAAGGAATTCCATAGCCAGCACTCACACAGCCCCTTTCTACTCACCCATTTATCTGTTTGCACCTCCCTAAACTTCCTCTCTACTCTTTGGAACCATCTGAACTTAAGTTACAGACACCAAGAGACATGACCAATAAATATTTCAACACGAATCTTCAAAGACAAAACACATTCTCTGACAAAACCACAATACTCTATCACGCCTCAAAAACTGGAATGATCTTTTTATAGCATATGAGTACACGACTTGCAATCTCTGCCTGAGAGTTGTTGCTTTCCTATTTAAAAAAAAGACAATAAAACATGATGGGTGACGGATGAATGCCCAGTCTTATGTTTAAAGTACTTCAAACACAGACCGAGAGATGCGGCTGACTCACATTCCATCCTGGCGGGTGATAGTATAGCCGTATTCGGAGTAATGTAAAAACGAGACATTGACGCCAATAAGTGGGGTTCCATCAGCAGTGAGAACTTGGCCTCTGATGACAGATGCAAGGCTGTGGGAAATGTACAAGAGTCTGCATGAATCTCTGCCTTCCCAGGACAATATCATCATGATTTACAGAGAATTCAGACGAAAGATAAAATATTGCCATCACACACAATCAAAGGCTATTCACAAAAAGCAGACCTGGAACTCACCAAGACAATGTTCTTCTTAACTCTGTGTAATTTACTTCTTTAAATGCCTGGTGCTTACCCTGAGTTTTAATTTGCTGTAATATGTTTTGTTTTGTTTTGTTTTTGGAGCATTATCAAGAATAATCATTTAAGAGATGAATTTCAGAAATTATAAATGATACTTTTTTTCACACGTCATATATATGCCATACCTGAAGAGAAGTATATTTTCCAATTAATTCTGGGGCACTCTGTAAATCTCCTGAGACCACAAAGTACGAGATTTAAGGGGGCAATAAGGAACACGTGTGCAACATGCTCTAATCAGAGCATTAATGCTGTTCGACGACAGCAGAGCCAGCAGTTCTTTTGCTCAGTGAGACAGGAGACACCTGCTTTCAGTTCTGGTTGATTTTCGGGTCGTTACTGCCCCACGTAGCACCAGTCGGATAGCTTATGCAATCTCACCGCCATGCCGTTAGCAGCTCCATTACATTAATTCATAATTTATATTATTTAGTGAGCTTAACTAAAAGGAAAAAAGTGCACTTCTGTTTTGCCTTTTGGGGTCTTTCCTTGTGCCTTCTGAAATGTTTCCAACTGTGCTCGCAAAATCAACTAGTTAAATGAAGATTTATTGACTCCTTAACGGAATGTCCTGTTACGTCTCAGGTACTGAAATTGACAAAGTATGTGAACTTTGTCAAAAATGCTTGAAATGCGAAGTCTGATGACGAATTCTCCGAAAAAGGAAAAACTATATATGTATGTATGTATATATATTTTAAAGCAATTTTCTCAAACACACACTCATCAGCATTTCACAGAAAGTGCACAGGACCGTTCTCAGATCATTAGGAACCTATATAAGGAAAGCAAGCATTAACCTCTTGTTGAAAGGACTTTCTCCAGGGAGCACATGGGTGCTATCTGATCCAATCAGGAAACTGATTCGATCGTAGAAGGACTTGGCAGCTTGCTGAGATGGTGTCTGTAGACTTTGGCTAATGATATCCTGAGGATCAGGCAAACCACGGCAGTAGGGCTGATTTTGGCAGGAACTCTGTAGGCAGCAATCAGGATCCATGCAGTCAATGAGTCCATCTGCAGGGACAGCAACACACCAGTTAGATGGGACTGCTCCTTGAACCTCCTCCTCGCACTGTGGGGTACAGTGGCTCCTGTCCTTTGGTGGGTTTGTTCTGTGCCAAAGGATCTGCCACTCCATATAGGACAGTGACCTCTATGAGACATCCTTTCTGAAGCCAGAGGAAATACAGATATAATCTTGCGTCTGCGTTTACAGAAAGTAAATATCTAGATTGAGGATGGTTGAAAGTCATCATATAACATTCATTCTGAGTGAGGAATATGCATTACTGATTAGAGCACCTTATTAGGAGGAAGGAATCAGGACAAGCTGTAAACACAATTACTGGAGCCTTCTATATTTTAGGGAAATGCACCAGGGCTTCCCACACTAGGCGCATACAGAAAACAGACAGGGATCCAGAGGCTCTAACAGTTAGGGAAAGTACTGCAAAGTGAGAGGGGGGAGGTGCTAACATAAAATGGGTGGGGTTAGCCAGCCATTTCCCATAGCAACGGTTCTCCTAAGAAGGGTAAGGTATGTTCCAGAGGGAAGTAAGGCATTTTTTTTTTCAAATTTAAAATAGGAACCTGATCTTCTAATTGGTTTTCCCTAAAATAGAGTATTATTAAAACAAAAATCAAAACCATGGCAAATGTGAATTAGGCATGAAAAAGGAGGTTGTAAAAAAGAATCAGTGCTGGGCAGTGGTGGCACATGCCTTTAATCCTCACACTTGGGACGCAGAGGCAGGAAGCTCTCTATGCTTGAGGCCAGCCTGGTCTACAGAGCAAGTTCTAGGACAGCCAGGGGTGCACAGAGAAACACTGGCTCGAAAAACAGAAACCGAAACCACACACACACACACACACACACACACACACACACACACACAGAAACTAAAACAGCAAAAACAAAACAAAACAAAAATCAGACATGAAGCATAGCCCTACGGTACCGTGCCATAAAGGAGCATGGATATAGTCACCAATGTCTTCTCCAAGACTATTACAAAGGAGCACTTGGTGGTTCACGGTCATATACCACGTGATACATTACTGACATGTATTTTCTGTTAACATGTAAGTCAGTGGTCTTGAAAGACCTGGGCTGCTTGCTGCCTGCTGATGCTGCATGCTTACCCAGCGTGCTGCCTGTCATATCAAACTGGGCAGCATGCAATCTACATCAAGTCTGTAATGTTTAACAGTGACAATAGCTGATTATGCTGCTAGTTTGTTGTTTGCTATATGGCGTAATTTGTCATCACTTTAGGACATATCCCTTCCTATTGATGAGAAGCTATTTTAAATGATGTCATGATGTCTGATGACAACAGAAATGTCACATATCTCATGGTCACTGCTACCCTCACCCTAACCCAGGGCAAGTGACAGCCTGACCTGTCATCCAGATGTCTGCGCAGTGATCAAATGGTTGGGTGATATAGTTCTGAGAATGAATGCCTGCCATGAAGTGAGGTAGGGATATATTCTGGGTGAGGCATCTCACCAACCATGTGACATGTGAGTGGCTGTCAATCAAAGTGATGATACTGTCCTTTAAACCCATTGTTTATTAAATACAATCAATACATAAAACTGGACCTGCTTGGGAATTGTATCTCATAGAAAGGATTAATCAAAAATAGCTTGGGTAACTGACAAGACAGTTTTAAAATCTTTATGTTTAAGCCGGGCAGCGGTGATGCATGCTTTTAATCCCAGCACTCAGGAGGCAGAGGCAGGTGGATCTCAGTGAGTTCGAGGCCAGCCTGGTCTACAAGAGGAGATCCAGGACAGGCTCGATGGCTACAGTGAAACCTTGTCTTGAAAAAACAAGAACGAACAAACAAACAAACAAAAAAACCTTCACATTTAAGTAGCAAACTGCAATGTGACCTTATGGAAAACTCAGATGAAAATATTTAAATGATGTCTATGTTTTATTTATGTAAAATAATAGCTCAGTTTTTGAAAACTATCCCAATGATTTATTTGCTTTATACCATACTTAGTTTGCCCTCTCATTACTGGTAGCCAACACACAAAAGGAAGTAATTATGTTGATGAACTCAGTGGGTGAAGGTGCCTGCCACCAGGGTTTAGGACCTGAGTTTGCCCCCCAACACCCACAAGGTGGGAAGAAGAGAACTAACTTCTGCATGTTGACCTCTGACCTTCCCAAGTCTGCTATAGCATATGTGTACCCTTCTCAGCCACAAAATAAATAAGAATGTTCTAAATACTTCTAAATACAAAAGAAAGAGACTTAATCGAATTAAGTATCCAGTCCAGGAGGAGGTCAACAGCCACACAGAAAAGGTGAGAAGCGCAAGATGGGGGCTTAAGGACCCTTCGCCTCTCTGTCCACTAAAGAACATAGCAAGCCCTGTGTAACTTCTGTCCCTCCCGCCCCTTTGTCTGAATTCCCATTTCATATCTTAGCTCTTCCTACTCTCAGACTATGCGCCCCCCCCCACGTCTTCACGGTGGCCCAGAAATGTCAGGGGACCTAAAGTGTCAGGATGACTTCCAGGGACTGCGTAGAGAGACACTCTGCCACCAGTGTCTACTGGGATGAGGCATGAAGCTAGGGTTGCTGCATCTATCTTTCTGCCCGCCACAAGACCTCTCTGGAAATCAGTCTGTCCCAGAAAAAGCGGAGTCAAAAACTTGAGCAAAAACCAACAGGGCATACACAGAGTGGCTTCCTTGGGCTCTTTTAATAAGCTGTACTGCACCTTCTGGGCTTCTCAGTTCTAGAAACTAAGGCATTTCTTTTAGCTCAAGTCTGTTTGGGTTGAACTTTTCTTAATTCCTTGAAACTGGAAGAAACTGAGCATCCATAGAGAGCAACTAAAATTCTCTTCATTATATTTCCTTTGAAGTTGGGGAAATGTGTTTAACAAGGGGTTGTTGACTTATATTTATGATGTTGGTGTCTTTTTACATATTTTAAATGTTTGTGATAATTTCTATTCCCATGGAAATGAATGGGTCTGAATTTTTGATGAGAGATATTAATATTTTTCCTTATAGCGGACATTTCTATGTAGATGGTGTATATTCCTAAGGTCATGGGCTATAGCGGATGTTTCTATGTAGATGTTGCATTTTCCTGAGGTCATGGGTTGCTCGTTATTTGAAGCAGCACACTTATTTCTTTGACAAAAATCTAAAACCCTGTGTTGAGATAATCAAATGATACTGAGCTTTGAAATTTCATATAAATTTATCAAAATATTTCTTTCCTACTGAAAAAGTCATAAAGATGAAAAATGTCTAAATATTTCTTAATATTTCTAGTGGAAGAAAGATGAGGCCACTCTGTGGCCCTATTCTTCACAAGGATATATTATAATAATAATGGAAGAGATAGGTTTTTCCCCCTTTCATTTCTCTTGAAATAAAAGAATAGTTTTCAAGACCGAGTTCTCTCAAGCAGGAGATCATTGGCCTATGGCTTCAGTACCATTTTTGGCCACAAAAACAAAATAAACCAACCCCTTAGACCCTTAAAACCTATTCTAACCATTAAGTGGTGACTTATGATCATACGCTGAGTTTTTATGAGGACTTTTTAATATATGCTTTAGGATCTATTTCATGTAGGTACTCTCTCAGTTAGTAGATTTAGAATGTGATTTCATCTGCCTGAGAGAGTAATTAAACACAGCTATTTCATATTCCCATAGGCTCCCCCTTAAAACCACTCCTTCACAAGGGAAAGTACTTTCAAGTATTATATTTTCTCTCCATTAATCTGGCAAATTAAGGGTTAACTGATCCCCACCCCAGTTCTCCTACAGTGTCTTCCCTTAGGCAATATGTGGTCCAGCTGCCAAAGAGGGGCGCTCAGATTCAGTCATTCATCTTTGTTAGTTTATAAAAAGCAAATGTACATCTGGCATGTCGTCTGCAGGTCGTAAAACTGCATGAGATTGACACCTTCTGAACTAATCAGTTGGAAATGCATTTTTACAAGCCTCTCTGCTAACATCCATCAGGGAAAGAATCTCATTTTCAACAGGCGAGATGCAGGGATACACTGTTTGTTATTTTTTCTGCAGAGTTTATCAGTAACTTGCCCAAGCAAGTGACGGATGGTTATGAATCTGGCTTCCTATAACTTGAGAAAACATTTTTCATTCTTTGTCTGCACCCATAGCAGCGAGGCCTATCTAGTATAACTAAGTTGATTACCCACTTGCCCAAATGTACAGTGTAGCAAAATTGTCTCCATGGAATAGCTCCTCCAAATCACTGGGAATTCCATTGTAGTCTCAAGAACATTAATGTTGGCTTACATTTAGCTTGGAATAGAAGCCACATCGAATACCATTAATCACAGAAAACTAAAGATCAGAAAATTGCAAAGCTCATTGAATAGCAACCTTTATTATTAGTCAGGAACATTTCTTCACTTTAGGTTGCATTATAAGAGGCTCTATGACATAAAACTCTATGATATAAAGAGTATATAATTTATGCTCTCATCCACTCTATTCTTAATATTATTGCTTTAGTTATATTCTGGCCATATTTTAAACACATTCTTGTCTTTCCTGAGGCATTTTCATCTTTAATAATGGTTAGTAAGCTTATTTTATAGATTGCCAAATAGTGGGTATTTGAGGCTTTGTGAGCCATGTAACTATGAAATGTCCCTGAAAAAGAGATTTGACAAGAGATAAATGGATGAACGCAACTACAGCGTTTCAATAAAAGTTTATTTACAAATATCAGCCTGTGGCCATAATGGTCCACCTCAGGTCTTGCTTCCAGGTTTCTACCCTGTCCTATTTTTAAAACATTTTAAATCACTTTCTATCACTCTTGATATATTTTTCTGTCAGATTTAATTAGCACGCCTTTGGTCAAATTGTGAAAACTCAGACTCCAAGCTTTTCCTAGATTACCTTCGATGGTGACTTTGTTCTGTCTGCCCATGCTCTTGTTTTCTTATTTGAAGTATGGACATTTTTATTTGTTTCCAGAATTTTTATTTACTTATTGGAAAAAATGTTACAAGCCTTCTATTTTCCTTAAAAAAAATTATCATCATCTTCATCACCCACGACAAGGTCTGAATCCGGAAGTAGTATGATGGTTGTGAGATTTTATCAGTGTGTGGTACACTGTTCATGACTCTTTCCAGGAAACATTTGGCAACATGCATGGGGCTCCTTTCTGCAGTATGGAATGGGATATGACTTTCATTACATTCTTGGTCTACAGGAACCAGTGCTATCTTCGGATTCAATTCATATACTGTTCATGCTATTTATTACGGTGTGATCATTTTTTGATCTACAAAAAAACCTGCCTTCTTGATATTTCTAGCTGCATACTAAACAGGCATCTAAAGCCTAATATGCCTCCTCCACAATATCTCTCCCCTCTTCTCCATCTTTGTTTATTCCAATGTTTCCAATTTCAATGAACTTCAATCTACCTACATCACTTTTTCTTTTTAAAAAGTCATATTTATTATTTACTTATGTATGTGAATGTGTGTGTGTGTGCGTGTGCACGTGTGTACAATCATGAAAGCTCCCACTGTGGCCAGAATAGTTTATTGGACACTCTGTAGCTAGAGTTCAAGGTGGTTGTGAGCTACCCAGTGTGGGTTCTGGGAAGCAAGCTCTCCTTTGAAAGAGCAGAATGTTCTCTTAACCACTGGGCCATCTTTCCAGTCACAACCTATCTCTTTACATCCAAAGCAGAAGTCTGAAGTCCATTTATGACTTCTCTTCTCCCTTCCTTTTTCTCTGTTTCTACTCAAACATGAATTCCTTCCTCTCTTTACCTTAAGCCATCACCTAAAGGAGCTGAGTTAATCTCTCTCAGACATCTTGGTTTCTGTGCATGCGCGTGCACGTGTGTGTGTGTGTGTGTGTGTATGTGTTATATGTGAGTGCTCACTGGCTCACTGAGTAGATTAGGTTATCTGATCAATGGACTCCAAGAGTATCTGTCTCTGCCTCCCCAGTGGGATTGCATGCATGTACTACCACAGATGGCTTAAAAAAATTTTTTTTAAACATGTGCTCTAGAGACCAAACTCAGGTCCTTGGCTTTGCAGGAAAGACCTTTTTGTCCATATGACAAAAGACTCCACAAATTGCAGAGTTGAAAGGCAAGTAAAAATTCTGGGTAAAATATGTGTGACACACCCAGCAAGGAAAAAGTGGACTGGAACAAGAGGTTCTCAGAATTCAAAGACAAAATGCTAAGCTACTCAACAGAAAAAACCGATCAAGAGAAACAGGTAAGCAATTATCGAGACAAATATCAAGAAATCAATAAAAACACAAAGGCTGAGAAATACATCTGAAGGTCACCATCAATCTGGGCTGGGCATGCATCTTAGTAGTAGAGGGTCCATGTGCAGAAAGCCTTGGGCTTCAACTATAACACAACATGAAAAAAGATGACCAGTCTAAGTAGCAGTTAGATCTAGAAACTAAAACAATAAAACGGGGACATTTCTATTCATCAGAAAAAGGATCCGTTTTTCATTTTGTTGAACAATTTCATTTATGTACAATGATTATGTCACAACCATGGGCGAGTAACAATCTCACACCAATAAAATGAACCGTGGTTGAAACCTAGGTGTAAAGCAACAGGGCGGTAGCTATAAAACTGAAACCCTAAACTGCCCTGTTACTCCACAATTTCCCTTCTGAAAAATATCAGTTCTAAAGAAAACTGTCTATTACACACACACACACACACACGTACACATGTACAAATTTACTACACATTTACTATGTACCAAGAGGAAAGCAACAGCAACAAACCCTCATTACTAACAGTGTACTAGCAGTCAAAATAATCAGTACATCCATGTTGACAGCAAAAGCGCTCATTGTAACCGAATCTCTAAAGTAGGAAGCAATTACCATTTCTGCTATGCCAATATTCTACCAGGAGACTGGATTGCCTAGCGATCTGGAGTGACATTCTATGTTCTGATAACACTAGGAGTCTCTGGGAGGACGTACTTAATGATCTTTGATGACTCCGTTTGCTTTTAACCTTTGCTTTCCCCTCTGTCAACAATGCTGTTACCCACCGTTGGATTTACTTAGCTTGTATTTCAAACTTGCTTGGGTGGCCTCTCTCTGATATCTAGAGCTGTCTGCAAGAAGGGAACTGACCTCGATTCCACAGAGCAGAGATCCTGGCCAGTAACCTTATCATGAGGAAAAGACTGCCCTTAGCTTCAAAAGGCCACAGCTACCCAATGCACAGGGAGACTGTTTGCACCTTAAAAGGACAAGGCCACTTCCTATGAATGCATAGGTGTATAGGTGTTAGGAGAGACTAAGGACACATGGCTCCATCTGTTCTAACAGTGGTCCCTTCTTCCTGCTCCTTCCTTTGGAGTGCTTGTCCATTGCTTAAACATCTGAGAGCCACTGTAGCTGAAAGAAAACAGGAAAAGAAAGACCCAGGAATGCAGGGACTGGTACCCTCTTGGTTAGCTTAGGATTTCAAGGCTCTTTATAATCAGACAGTGGTGATGGAGTTGGTCGTCATATTGGGGAAAAGGGAAGTAGTTTGGAGTAGAAGAAAAATGTTGGTTGAGGAAGACATTTAGCTATTTCCCTGTGTGCAGTTGCTTTATTTAAACATAAACATCTCTCTCTCTCTCTCTCTCTCTCTCTCTCTATCTAATCAGTGTATATCCACTGTACACTGTGATGGCTTTCATAAGGATATTTTTTATATAAGTCTATCACATATTTTAATTTATTTTACTTCTGGGGATGGTAAGCCATTTTCCATTTCTTTTACAAAGACTGTATTTGATGTAGACAAGAGCATGCATATATATGTACACAAACATATGTATATTATATGTGTATATAATATATAATTAAAGTCTAATGAGGACCAAATCAACCTCCTGATGTGCTCCTCTCTTTTGCTACTTAATATGCTGCTGAATCAAGTAACTCAGTGGCATGATGGGTAATCCAGCATTCTGACATCAAACTTAGCTCAGACAACGGCTCTGCAGTACCCATTCTCCACTGCCCTAGAATTTCTGGTACTGCCCTAATTTTAAGCCTTCTTTCTGTTCTACTGTTCTTCTGCTGCACTATCCTGAATGGCTCCTGACTTTGTTTTTGAGGAGGAAGATACTGCCTCTAACATACATGTCCTGTGCATATATCAAAGACCCCTCAACCTTGGGCTCCTAGGCACCCAGGTCACCACCTCAGGATATGATGAGATTCCTTCTTTGAAGAAGAACAAAATTAGGTTAGGGACAGCCATGGAAATTATGTGAGATAAGTAGACAATTCACAGGAGGCGCTCTATCAGCTCAGATTCTCCCTCAGAGAGAGAGAAGCCTAGCTACAGCAGGGTTTCATGCTAATAAGAATAAACAAAAGGGAATGAGGCCAATTCACAGTTGATAAATTTTTGAGAAAAAAGGAAAAACCTCCTTGGCTGATAATCATACCAAAGAGTTGATTAGCCCCTAAATTACCCTGCCTTGTCTCCATAGACTTGGTCCTGTGGTTTGCATCCCTCTGAGAGCCAGGAGGACCTCCCCCAAATAATCTCCTTTCAGAAGACAAAAATCTGAAATGCACAATCAAGGAGAAAGAGGCGCTCGCCTCCTCCCCTGGCACCGGAGACAATGCGGTTGGTGCTCTTTGGGGGAAAGCAAGGAGTTAGGTTGCCATCTGGGCTACATCTCAGAGAGGATTAATGCTGCCATTTCTGGAAGCTCGTGATCTCAAGGAGCTTGGGCAGCAAGGTATTATCAGCCAGGAGAGCTGTGAGGGTTAGAGACTGCTGGAATCCATTAGGGAAGGGGG
>LOJH01022201.1:0-19987 GCA_001685095.1 Ellobius talpinus
CCCTCTGCACCAGCCTGACTCCAGGTTCCTGATGTTTTTTGAGTTCCAGTCCTGACTTCCTTCAGTGATGGGCTACGACCTGAAAGTAGTATGCTGAAATATTCAAACCCTTTCTCCTCCAAGTTGCTTTTGGTTATGGTGTTTTCCGAATCTCACTAAGATGACAGCTATTCCTACCTGTTATATCTGGAGCTTAACTGGAGAATAATCTCACAGTAAATTGAGGAGAATCTGTATGCTTGTCATAGGCATGGGGTGCACAACAGAGTGGATCTAAGGTGAACAGTGGACTTTGTAACATGCCAGCATTGGCACAGCAACTGTAACAAATTGCCCTGTTGTAAATCATGTCAATAAGAAATTGACATGAAATGTCAATAAGAAATAAACTATCCTTTGTGTCAGTTTTCCTATATCCCAAAATAGCTCTTAAAATTGAAGGTTACTAATTTTTAAAAAAGTAGAACAAAAAAGTCCAAATCAGAACCAAAACCAAGAGGGCCTAGAATAAAAGCAATGGCCTGCAGGCCACACTCCTGGGGGTCTGATGTCAGAAGCGAAGAAAACAATGATGTAACTGCAGGCCAGTGCCTATCACTTCAAGCCTGTGGTGGACACTGTCATGACATGGCCAATGCTACTCTGAAATCACAGCACTATGATTGCTTACGCAAGGCCCTCACAAGATGGGACACACTAGCACTCCCTAGTGAGGGTTCACAAGCTACACAAGGCAGCACACAAGGGACTCGCTCAGAGGCGACACATAAAACCTCATGGGGGGCTCCACCCCTCCTCCCAAAGATGAAGGTTAACGATGGCTGGAAAAGAGGCTTTTCTTCAGTGGTGTAGCTGCTTCTAAGATCCCCATGCTCCTGTAAGTAAATTCAAGTCCCTCGTTCACCAAGCTAGACTTGGGTCTGATGGTGGTGAGCATGCATTGTTCACAGATCTCCAGACAAAGCTGACAAGACAGGGGTGAAGACACAAGTGCTCGGTGACAGGGACAGGTTCTCTGTCTTGGGTCATGCTGCACTTGGTGTAGAAAAGATAATACACCCTTAGTCCACAGGAGACAGGAATGACCTATGTTTTATTTTTATTACTTTACATACATGTTAAGTGTGGAGCTGACATTGTGAGTGGGTTTTAGATCCAGAGAATCCTGGGTTTGAATCCATTTATTTACTTACTGGTTGAGTGACTGCCAGGAGCTGTGAAATGGGCAATATAACCCTGGAGTCACTGTAACTGTTGTATGAGGTGCCTAAAGCAAACAGACCCTGGCTCAGGCTCAGAGAAGGGTGTTGTGGGATATTCTGACTGCATTCTGATGCTCTTGAGACTGACAATAAAGTTTGCTCTGAATCAGAGAGTGGGACGAGCTACTAGCTGACCAAAATTAGCCATAGAGGTTTTGAAGGACTGAGGAAAAAGAGACATAGGAAATGGCAGGGCAGGACTTAGAGAGAGCCTTGGCCTTTTTGAATCAAGGAACAAGAGAGACAGAAGGTCATTGATTGCTTCTCCGCCACCTCTGATCCTTCAGATTCTTACCCCAATATCTGACTCCCTAGTTTTTATTGATAAAGAATAATTAGCTAAATACTTCATAAGGGGCCTCAGAGAAGTTCATTTATTCTTGTTTGCCCTTCAAACCCTCCCACAGAGGCCCCTCCCCTGATGATGCACTCAGGTTTAGCCTCCTGCACACCCTCAATTGGCAATCATTCCTTAATATATATCCACAGGGAACTGGCTCCCAGACTCTTCTTTCTCAAGCACAAAGTCCCAAAATACTCAAGTCCCTTACTCAGAATGGTATTTGCATATTGCCCTCCTACATCTTCTCACACGTTAAACCATCCAAATAATATGAAGACATCCAAACCAATGTAAATCCTATAAAACGGTTACGCTGTATCATTTAGGGAATGATGACAAGGAACTGTACTAGTTCAGCACAGAAACAATTTAAAGGTATGTTTTCCTCTGTGGTTGGTTGGCTCTGTAGTGCAGAATCTGCTGCTACAAAGGTCTGGGTCAGAATCAGCAGAGGAAAAGCTCTAAGGACCTGTTGGAAAGTGGGAGGAAATGGGTGTTTCTGATAGGATTCATGTCCTACACTAAAGCTAAGTGGTCCTCCCAGGAAATCTGATGAAGAAGTGTAGATGAAGGAGAAGCTGGGAGGGAGGAGATAATGAGGATGATTGGCATGTGAAAGGTAGGGTCTCAGGTAGGGACATAAAGGGACAGGGTAGAAAAAGGCATTTGCGAGTGGGTGGCCATGGCCCACAGGGAGGATCAGATTAAGGTGACAGAGCAAGGCAACCCATCCCAAACCCTTTTACTGCAGCCAGTCAGAATAATGTTTATTATTATTTTTCAAAACAAAACTAAAAATCTTTGAGAAGTGCTTTCATCACAGTTAAAAGCTTTCTGGACCTGAACATGGCATCCTGGTGAGGCAGAACTGAGAGCTGTGGCATTGCTTGTCAGCCTGAGCCATCGCCTGTCTCCACTCTACCTCCGTTGCTGTTTTCATGTCGCCATGCAGTGCAGCCAGCAGCGCCACCCCCCGCCCCAAGCCGGAACTCAGCTGCCCAGCATCAAGATGCTGCCATTCCAGCCAGCTTCGCCGTGGTGCCTGGCATAGCCAGAACCTGACAGGCTCCCCTCAGGAGAGGTTCTAAGGTGTTCACAAAGTAGGCAGTGGCCCAGGGACCAGACTAAGGTCCTCAGAATGATGATTCAATGGCCCCAGATCTTCTCACCCTGTAGTGCCAGCTCCTTCCTTTGCCCCCCCCCAAGTCAGAGGGTGAAAGCGGTGATGTCATCATCGCTCGTGCTTAATGTTGGCCTCGCTTCGCTCTAAGGTGACTCCATTGCCGTTCCTGGGGACTTCCTTCTTGCTCCAGTCCTTCTCCATATACAGCTCAGCGAGGACAGGACAGTGCTCAGAAGCTACTCCACCCCAGGACCAGTTATCTGGAATCCATGGGTTTGTGAGACCCTCTCTCACAACAGCCCAGTGACCTGGAGAGAGAGGAGACCAAGAATTAGGACAAGGGCTGATTAGCACTGCTCATCTCTAAGTCGAGATGCCCTGGTGGCCTTCCTTGGTAAGCTGGCCTGCACAAATGAAAGCCCAGGGCCAATTTTATCTTACTCTTCATACAACATAGAAGATGGCAGTTTTCTCACATAGACATTGAAGGCACTCGGAGACCAGGCCCCTGTCTAGTCAAACAGTGTGCAGGAGGACCTACTCCTTGTTCACTCCTGACACTAATATGGGCAACAAAACTAAGCGACTTTTTTAACCACTCTTTTTTGTTAATATTTTAGTTTATTCCTAACATTTCTATGCATATATACAATATGTCTTATTCATATCTACCCCACCAACCCCCAATACATCTCCCTCCCAATGTCATGCCCTCTTTTTTTATTATAAACTGAGTTGAATTAGTATTTTTAATTAATTTTTTCAGTGCTAGGGATTAAACCTAGGGCCTCCCATATACTAAGTAAGCACTTCTAACGACAAATGAGTATTTGACAGAGCCAACTGAAGACTTGCTTCACAAAGCAAACAATCACCTAAGAGGGGCTGGGGGGCAACTTCTTCCTAGAGAAAGGATGGAAAAGAGAAACTTAGAGTGTTACTGAGAAAGTAATGATACCTTTGAAGTAAAGACAGAAATACATGAGCTAGAATCATATAAGAAAACAACAAATGATTACAAAACAATTACAAGGCACTGATGTAATTCTCTGTGATACATGACATCAGGGTTAATGTAAGATCTGAAGGGCCTGGGTACCATATCTGACAGCCATAGTGGAGGAACTTGTCCCATACCTCAGCTTACACACCTTGAGGTGGGGGTGGGAGCAGAGGAAAGGATGGTTCAGATTCACTATTCCTGATAGGTGCGCATCCTACAAGAGTCCTCCAGGGAACCTAGTAGGCCGTGGCCTCCAAATCACTTCTGTAAACTACATCCTGCCTCAGATCAGACAGCCAATTCCCACTGGAGCCCAGTAGGAAACCGGTGTCCAGAGAGAAGAAAGTGCAGGCCACACAGTCATCCACACTGAAAATTCTAAATCCCAAGGAGCTGGGCCCCAGCTGTGTGGTAGCGTGTTGCAGTGGAACCCAGGAACTGCTTCTTTTCCTGTTTAAGTCCCTCGCTGAGATACAAGATGCCTCCACTGGGGTTCTGCAAAGAGGCAGGAGAAGCTGAGAATGCCATGCTTGTCTGTCATCAAAGACCCCCCTACAGGTCAGGGGATGGTGCTCACAGGTCAGGGGATGGTGCTCACAGGTCAGGGGATGGTGCTCAGCATTCTGAGCCTCTGAAGGCCCTACAGCCCCCTTCCATCTGCAGAAGCACCCTCTCACATAGAAGAGCCTACCATTCTTCCATATGTTAGCTGTCTCCCAGCTCTGGAGGTCACAGTCTGAGGAAGGGCAGCATACCCACCATGCTCTGCTCCTTGTGGAGCTCTGAGCCCTTCTCCCATCCTGCTGTGATACTATGTGTTCTGATTTGGTTCCTGAATGTTCCCTAAAGCTCATGTGTTGTGGACTTGGTCCCCAGATGATGGGAGTAGTGGCAGAAGGCTGAGGGGTGGGGAAAATTAAGCTACTGGGTACATGCCCTTTCAGGGACATTGGACTCGAGCCCCTCCCTGGATTCTTCCCTTTCCTTTCTGGCTCCTTTAGGAGGTGTGTGAGGGGAGGGGACAGGTGAAAGAATGGCTTGAAGTCATGATTCCTGACACAGGTGCCTTCCACCAGTGCACACATATCTCAATATCTCAACCATGATGTGCTATCTCACCAGAGGACTAAAAGTAGCCATGCCCGGCGACCATGGACTGAAGCCTTTGAGACTATGAGTCACCGTAAACCTTCCTTCCTTATACACTGGTTGTCTTGGGTATAATTGTCACAGTGACAGAAACACTAACAGTGACATGTCTCCTCTCCCCTGAAAGTGTAGTGTATCTCATTCCACAGCACAGCATTTGAATACTTGATGGTGTTCACTGAATGACTAAGCGTACTTATAGTCTAGGTAAGTTATCAGTTCATCTCTGAATCATGATGCCGATGGCCTTCAGATGTGACCATGGCTGAGTTTGCCTCTAAAATGCTTACATGAACTAATGGTTACCTTTAAATTACTTATTGCTTGTCACTTGCCCTTCCCTCTTGGATGTGCCTCTGACCAAGCAATGAGTCTTTCTTTTACCATAACCCTGTATCTGGGGAAGAGGGAAGACAGTATTGGTCACCTCAGATGCTTATAGGTCCACAGCCCACTAGTGAAGAGAGACAGCATGGGGTGGCAGAATGCGGGGGACATTTCCCCTACCTGTGAACACTTTCTTTAAGCTTTTGCTGATCCAGATGTTGTCCACCGACTTCGAGCCTTGGGGATTCCTGGTGCTGATGTTGGTGAAGGTGTGAGCCGGGACCAGGTGGTGGAATTTTTCTCTCCTTAGGATATCGTAGTCACTGCTATCTGGCCCTTGGCCAAAATCCCCTAAAATAACAACATCCTTTTCTCCTGGGAAAGGAAGAAAGAAAATCAACAGGTAAATAGCAGGTAGAAAGCAAAATCTAACAGTGACCCTGGCCACTTGAGGGGACAGGGACTCCCTGGCTTGGCCACTCAGGGTTGGGGTCACAGATCTAGTTCTTATTCTCCTGGTATTTTTTGTGTACCCACTGATTTTAAGCATAGGATAATTTGAAAATGAGGGGAACAGTCCATTGAGTCTCCAGGCCCTACATTTACAGTGGGAAATGGGAAAAAGGCCTTGCTTAGATATCTGACAAAAGTTCAGCGAACCTTTACAGAGCACCTCATCAAAGCCTGCCTGTGCGGGAGTCAGGGATGAAGGAAACACAATACCTGCCCTCTAGGACCTTAGAGTCTAATAGAGAGACAGGGGAGGAGACCGCCAGGAGCAGACTGTAAGTTCAAAACCAGAAACTGGTACCAAGGGCATGTCGCACAAGGAGAGTACCCAGGGTGGCTTCTGGCAGGTGACAGCTGGCTCTGGTCTTAGAGGATGCATAGAAGCTGTCTGGACAATAAGGATGGGAGGAATGTATTTGGGAGCTGGGAGTAATGAAGCAGTCTGGTTTCTGGGGGTGTATGGTAAATCCTGGAGTAGCTGGATGCTTCCAGCATGAAGGTTTAAGAAGCCAGATGTGGGCTAGCTCGGCAGCTAAAGCTGCCTGCTGTCAAGCCTTGTGACCTGAGTTTAATGTCCATAAGTCACATAGTGGAAGGACAGAACCAACTCTGTAAGTTGTATTCTGACCTCCAGGCAAGAGAGGCAGGTGGCAGCTACTCTCTGACTGATAGGCATGTTTTCTCTACCTGGGGATCAGGTCAGCACAGTGAAAGAACAGGGGAAAGGCTGGGGGTCTTTCCCCTCACTCAGTGAGCAACTCAGGGCATCCATTGCCCAAGGCGACGCACAGTTTACCATCCTCCTGTTCTAGGCCATTTCTTAGATTTTCCCAAAATTTACTGCTTCAAGTAACGCTGAAGTGAGAAATTCACCCAAGCATGTGTTCCTGCTTTCTGTTCTTAGTACAGAGGACCCGTTAAAAGTGTGGTCATTGTTCATATTCCAGATGCTGCTGGCCTCATTGCCAGAGGCTGTTCCCACGTCAACCCAGCAATGTGCAGAACATCTCTCTGCACTCCCATCAGCAGCAAGCATCATCACTCAACCATTTGGCCAGTCTTCTTTCTATGTAAGATGTATTCCATGGTCTCAAGGATGGGGTACCTACACAAATTATTTAGAAATCTGCACAAGAATTTACTAATCATTCAAGCATTTGTTTACATGAGCATGAATGCCTGGTTATTTATTTTAAACCCTGAGTGATAATTCAGCACTGTGCTTATTTACTTTGTTATTTCATTTTTTTCCCAGCAAGGAGCTTTCAGTTTTTCTCCCCATACTGTTTTTTGGTCCAAGTTCATTCATTCTTTGTGACCTGCCAAAATGCTGCAGCATCACCTGTATCTTTTCTAGCCAAGCCCTATAGTTAGCCACTTCTCCAAGGAACTCCACCTTCCTGACCTGAAGGTGTGTTCGAAACTAACAGCTGGTGCTGCACAGACTCTTCTCCCCTCTGGTACTAATGATTCACTAGCTGATTACAGAAACTCTGCAAACATTAAAGAATAGTGACCCTCAGTCACATAGAGATGCATTTCAAACCTTGCTACAGTGACAAATGTCAAGCAAATGTTCACCTATATCTCTGGTTTTAATTCTCTCTCTCTCTCTCTCTCTCTCTCTCTCTCTCTCTCTCTCTCTGCAGGGTCTTGCTGTGTAGTTCAGAATGGACTGGAACTCATTATTATCCATAGTTAGGATGATAAGCATGGACCACAGTTTCATTTCCTCTTTCTTTATGTTTTACATACAAGAGATTGACTACAGTCCTCTCTTTGCTTATTACTTTGAGACAAAGTTGCCCAAGATGGCCTTGTTCACCCTGTAATCCAGGCAGGCCTTGGATATGTTTTGCCCTGACTCGGCTTCCCACACTGGCTAGCAGAGTGGCTATGCAGATTAACTCTACGGAGTAGCATTTCAGTGAGCACTGCTTCCTGCCTCTGTCCTAGAAGAAAGCAGCTGGGTGACTCTGGGCATTGCCACCTCTCAGCATTTCCTGATGGTTGCTGTTGGATGTGGAAGACCCGAGTTGTCATGAATGCCTGGCATAGGATCTCCCACATAGCACAAGCCTCCTTCCTGCTCCCCTGAGCCACACTAACAAGATTCTCACAGAGAAGCAGCAGAAGAAATGACTTCTTTGTGTATAAGGGAGGGCTGTCTCTTTGAAGTATTTTAGACATTTCTCTTGCAGCCTGCAGGAAATGGAATTATTATGAAGTATTTCCCACATAATGTTTGTAGGAATTCAGAAAGAACAATGGCCACCAGCCAGGGTCTGCCAGATTCCCAGGGACAGGGCTGACCCTTGTGGGGAGTTCACTGTAGGGGGGTCACGGGCCCTAGGTAATGAGGTTTCTGATGCGCTATGTGACAGGCACTTTAGAGAACGCAATTCATAAATAAAATAGCATACCCAAGCCCTTCAGCAAATTCCTTTTTTTCGGTATGAGTATGCAGTATTAATAATAGCAGAAGGGAAAGACATCTAAAGTGATATGACACAAGAGGCCAGCAGGGGGCACCTGTGTGCTGCAAATGACGCCCTCCTCCAGCAGGACTCCATTGAAGTCTCATACTACTCCACTTCCTCACATGTAGATTGCATGCACAGTACAAATCTGAGTGAGCCCGGGCTCTTTGGGGAAATCAATGCCAGTTTCTAACAGTAAAACCAACTTGAGAGTATTGCTGATCGCAATCCATACATGACCAGGGTTACCAAGCCCTGACTGACCACTCCTTGGTCAGCAAGTCATTTAAGTGCCACAGTTCCCATGAGACAGGTGATGCCACCTTCTCCTCTTTGCAGGTAGAAAGCTCAGACTCTGAAAACTGAATAATTTGCCCAAAGTCATGGAGGTGGCCCTCAAACCTAGAGTTTTTCACGAAGAGGAGGGAGAAAGAGAACCAGGGCTGCTGTTCATCCTAACACATGAAGAACTCAGACCAGGGCCTGCTGCACATGAGACAATGAACCTGAGTGTAGTAGGAGGAAGACCTCTGAATAAAGGCAAAAGCTACCACATGGACTGGGTAGGGAAACCCGGCGTTCTGGGAACTGAGGCACACAATTCCATATAAATGAAGAAGGTTTTCAGTGGGGTGCAGACTCTAGAGTATTGGTGGGAAAATGCAACTCAGCGAGCAGGAGGGATGCTGGTGTCAGGGGTCAAGCAGCCAGCTCTGTGTAGTTTCGCACATGAACACAAAGTCTCTTTTGGAATGGGCACATCCATATTTCTCAAAACTTGTCCTTCCGGCTAAATGTGTGTCAGAGGTGACAAGGCAGCAGCTTTGTCCCTGAGATCGTGCAGCCACAGAAGCTCAAATTCTCCTCTTAGTCATATGCCTGGGTGGGCTCCCTAGTCACCATTCCCTGAGTCCCTAGGAGGGGAGAAAGTGCTGTGCCAATTTCCAAAGATTCCTGACTTAGAAAGCGCCAGTAACAATGAGTGAAATGGCTCTCCACTGAGGTGCCTTCCTACCAGATGCAATGAGCAGGCACTCTAGGAGACCCTGTCCTCAAGCTCTATTAGCTTGAAAGCTAGTTCTGTGAAAGGACAAGCATAGGATCCCTGGTGCCAATTGGGATTCACATTCTAGACAAAGGCAGAAAGGCCTGGAGTCTGCAAATCAGCTGCTCTTTCTTTCTGTGGAAAGGCTTTATCTTCCTTTGAACAGAACCCTGAGTTCATCGATTTTCCTTTGCTGCAGGCTGGAGTACTTCCTGAATTTGCTGGGTCACCAGTTAACATTTAACTGGGTATTGGTTACAAGCAGGGACATGGGGGGTATGAGTCACTGTCCCTACCTGGATGTGCCAAAGCTGAGTCATGCTGTGGGTCAATCAGTAGTCCCTTGGCAATGTGGAACCTGCCTGAAATTTTCTGATAAAGTCCTGAGTCTTCCCTGGAGCCAGGGGGCAAATGGTGTCCGCTTAAGGCTATCAAAAAAATCATGAATCAGCATCTTTCTTCCTTGCATCTCTGAGATAGAGATGAATAGAAATATGCACCAATATGCACCGTCTCAAGCCACCCTTGGAACAGGTGAGAGACTTGCTGTGAGTGAAGAGTTTTCCACACAACTACTTGTCTCAGTTTGAACTGTTGTTCAGCTCTTTCCTCAACTGTTTCTCGGCCTGAAGAGTCATCATCTAAGTAGAATACAATCAGAGCCGGTCCTGACTTAAAACATACGCCTGTACCTTCATATTCATAGTGCACAAAAGCGGAAGCAATGAAAAGCCTACCAACATATGTGTGAATAAAAAATAACAAACATGAACAATAGACTATTATTCACAAAAGGATGGAACGTCGACTACACAATACAACACACTAATCTGTAAAATATAAGCTCAGCGAGAAAAGCCAGACAAAGGGAAAGAAAATATCATGTCCTTATATGAAGCAGGTTGTCAAATTCGCACATACAAAAAGATAGTATGATCAGGAGTCAGTGGGCACAGAGTTTCTAAGGAAAATGACAGTGTTCTGGAGATGGAAGGTGGTGACAGAGGCACAATGTGAATGTACTAAATGTCACTGAACTGCAGACTTAACAATTTTTGTAATGGCAAATTTTATGTCTATTTTAAAATGCAAGTTATAACTGGTCAGAAACATTTCTGTAGCTAAATATTTACTGAATCTCCCACTCTGATGGGACAAGTTGATGACAAGAAGTCTAGGAAGCTAGGGGAGCAGTCAAGACTCAAGAATACGGGAGGGATCTCAAGGTCTCCAGATGCGATTCTTTCACCTTCCCGCCTCCTGCTCCTCTTTCACAAGAGCATGTGCAGATCTGCAGGCGGTGCCACCACAGGAGTAGACCAGAATGTGTTGTCAGAGGGGAGGAATATCACCACTTATATTTGCTCCTCCAGTTCTCTTTATCCAAGAGGCTGATAGAACACATTGCTGACAATTTGACACCCACTGGAGAGGCCCTCAACACAAAAGTGGCTTACGTAGAAAGGTCAGTCAGGATCCACGAGAGCAGGGAGTGTGTTTGCCCCTGAGTCCATGACTGCTGGCAAGTGTCTGGGCTAAGAGGCCAGAGACATGTCTGGAAAGAGGCACCACTGTCAGCCCTGAAGTACTGCCCAGTCACAGAGAAAGAGAATCCCTACCTTTCAGAGTTTCCTGTAGAGTTAGTGCAAAGTTCAACAACCGGTGGCCATCACCGTGATTCTTGCTTGAATTCTCAGCTCCTGGGAGGGCCAGGGCTGTCAGGTGAAGGTTAACCAGGGTCAGGTCATTACTTCCCACCTAGATGGCAGGAAACGAAGCAAAAGGAAAAAGCTTACTCATGTTTCTTTTATCTTTTACACCTGATTCACAAATAGCTTCACGCACAGAGTTGATAATGATAAACAGAAGCAAAGCTAGCTCACAGGCATAGGAGGCAACCCGTGGTATTTTATTTTAAATTCTTGTACTCTAAAGCCCACCACTAACACCCTTGCAGCCTCCTACCTATATTCCTTCAGATCTAAAAGTCTTCGCATATCTGGAAGTGTTCTGATTTTTGTAAACCTTTTGAGCAATCGTATGCAAGAAAGAGGTGTCTCTAGCATCTAGATGTTACAGATCCAAGGCTGTTATCCACAAGACTAGCCTGAAGTTCCCCTACCCAGTCCTCTTGGTTCCTTTGGAACCAACTGTGTGCTAACATCCACTTTAACCTGATTTCCTCTTTGAAAACCAAAGTTCACCAATACTGGGCAGAAGATAAACGCAGAGACTGGGCCCCAAGGTGGCCCTTGTGGTCTTCAAGTGTGTACATATAAGGGCAGTTTTATCTTCTGGGTGATTGTAACATTGCTCAGCTGCTCGGGTTTAGCAATTCTGCCACCGCAATTGCCATGGCAACAAATACTAAACACTTGTGAGAAAGAATGAGCGTAGGGGCCCCAAGAAGTGCAGAGGGCCGGTCTTGTCTTGTAGATGCACCCCCAATCCACCATCATCACACCCAGGACTTATAGCTCTACAACTGCTATTGCCGCTGTCAGAGAAACACCTTAAGACTTGGCCTGGAAGGATAAGCTCTCTGTGTCCCGCACCATTGGTCTTGCCTTGATTCAGAATTTGAAGAAGTCAAGGGCTGGGCTGGGTGACTGCTTCACATGACTTGAAACCATCACTCCTGATGTCACAGTTAGTATATTTTTTATTAACCTTTTAAAAATACTTTGCTGGGGCTGGAGAAATGGCTCAGGGGTTAGGAGTGCTGGCTGCTCTTCCAGAGGACTCGAGTTCAATTCCCAGCACCCACGTGGCAGCTCACAATTGTCTGTAACTCCAGTTCCAGGAGATCTGACACCTTCACACAGACATACAGACAATTCCCAACACCCATGTGGCGGCTCACAATTGTCTGTAACTCCAGTTCCAGGAGACTGGATACCTTCACACAGACATACATACAGGCAAAAGCCCGATGTACATGAGATAAAATTAAAAATAAATCAATTAATTAAAAAATAAAAATAGTTTGCCTTTTCATGTTAACTTAAAAGCAGTGTTTTACAAGTCGTTTTTGTGAGGTGTTGGGCATGGTAGCTCACTCTGTATACCAGCACTTGGGAAGCTGAGGGGGTAGGACTGGGAGGTCACTATGCAGGCCACACAGGGAGATTCTTTCTCAAAAAATAATAATAGTACGAAAAAAATATACCAGCTTGCCTTTTAGCTACATGAGCTGGTTGTAGCTGCTGATTCAGTAAACCAGGGTCAGAACAATTAGCACTTAAGTGCAGTGTTAGGTTTAAAGACAGTCCTGGCCAACTCATGTATCAGAACCACAGGGGCCATGTGTGCAGACAGAACCTTATCGATACAGCAAGAAGAGGGATGGAAGGAGCCATTGAGTACCACAACAGACACATCTGCGTGTGAGCATACACCAATCCCATAACCTCTGCAGCTACAAATGTGAGAGATGACACAAGGGCTTATACATCCCGCACCACAGGCTGTCCCCAAGCCCCGCCCCCTGCTAGAGCTAAATGGTGCTGAGCTTAGGGGTAAGCTCCAGAGTTGCTGGGGAGCAAGGGAAAGAAAGACTCTCAATGCCTAGTAGAGAATGGGCTTCCTGGGCTCTAGCGATGGATCAAGCTGTCTGACTTGGAATTCACAGTTAAGCAGTGACGAGGTTCATTGCCTCTGTAGTGATCTCTGGCTTCCTCTCCCATGTGTTGTCCAGCATCAAAGCATGTTGCTATTCAGAACTCTCCCCAGAGGCATGCAGGTCATAGCAGGATGGCACTCAGATCCACCTACCTAGCTGTTCCCAGACATGGCTGACATGGCTCCTTCATGGGCAAGGATACAGATGGAGATGCCAGTGACAGGGGTCCGTAAGCCCAGAACTCCTTCTAAGCTCTCAGTGGGCCCCTTCTTTCTGTCATCTAAACAATGAGACCTGAGGGGCAGCTGAAAAGGTGGGGCTCCTTAGAACAGCACCACTGCACACACTAACTAGTACCAGGCAGGTAGGACCACTGCACACACTAACTAGTACCAGGCAGGTAGGACCACTGCACACACTAACTAGTATCAGGCAGGTAGGACCGTTGCACACACTTCTGAAAATGGCCTGGGCCCTATCCCAGAAGGGCAAAGCTTGGGAATGCCTGATCTTAAGAAAGGTGATTCTGCTGTACATCATGTTTGGGAACAGCAATATGAATTAGTTTTCCACTTTTCTTCCTTCTCTTCTGTCTGTCCATTCATCCATCCGTCTGTCTGTCTGTCTGTCTGTCTGTCTGTCGTCTATCTATCAATCTATCTACCTGTTTGTGAGGAGTTTTGTTACACTGCCTAGAATGATCTTGAACTCCTGCTGAGACAGAGTGTACCATTCCTCCCAGGACTGTCTTCCTTCTTGTCATGGTTAGATTTTTCTGGGGTTAAGAGTCCCTCAAAAATCCCTTCACTCCTGTCCTGTAGAAGGTCCCCTATTGGGGGAGTCTCCAGAATGGGCACTGATACTCCTCTAAGAGAAAAGAAATCAAGTGAGAAGATGTGACTTCTCTGGGTCCCAGTGTCACAAAGACTTCCCCTTTGGAAGGGACTGGATTTCTGAAATGACAGAACCAAGTACCTTGAATCTCGCGAGGAATGGGCTCGGAACCACAGCCTTCCCATGACCGTTGCTGGGTGAGCTCTCGTGCCCGGGGATGTCCCTCAGTTCCACACTGGCTGCTGTGTCCCACAGGAATCCAGAATAGCAGGGGCCCTGCAGTGTAAACGGAAACAGGGTGTTGATACAAGGTTCCTAATTCCAAGAGCCACACTGCAGAGAGAAGAGCAGAGGGGCCAGACACACACAGCAGCAGGCTCTGTTTCTCAAGGTCACTCACACAGGGTGTTAGCCACAGGGCACCCAGCACCCATGCCCATGCAGAGTCTTACTCATGGCCAAGGCTGTCCGTCTCCTCCTTCTATGGCAGGAGGTAAGGGGAGCATAGAACAGGCCCAGAATCACTTTTTAAACCCTCATATGCCGCAAGGGAACAGCTCACATCTCCATTTGACAGATGAGGCCAGTGCTGCTCAGAGAGATTGAGTAACTTTCCTAAAACCCCACAGCATAAGTGCCAATGTGAGGGTTCAAAGATAAGACCCTGAGGGGCAGGTATTGCTTGTTGATAAGTCACTGCTTACAGAAATGGTGCCCAGAACCCAGCCATTTCTCACCTGGTATTTGCCGGACTAACAGAAGTCAGTGCTAATGGTTCTAGTGACTTGAAACTGAACAAGGGCCCTCTGCACATAGATGGGCAGGGATGCACACAGGTCTGAAGCCTGGTTCGGAGGCCCTGATGAGGAGGTGCAGACAAAGCTAGGGTGCAGTGGGCACAGTTCTGGGCCACCTTTGGCTCTAGGAATCAGAGACGTAGCTTCCATGCTGCCTACTTCTTCCCCTGCCTCTGGGACCTTGCAGAACAAGAAAAGCTTCAGTCTGTTTACTCCAGCTGAGCCACTGCTGGCCACCAGGACATTACTTAGTGTCTGATATCAGGGACAGATCAGCAGGCCACCAGGCCAGCAGCATGTGTCACTGCTCCTCTTTGTTGAAGTAACCCTGGCCACCTCTGAACAGCCTGCTGTCACACATACAACTTCAACTCAGATCCCAGACGGACATCTGACAGGCACCCTTGAACAGGTGTGTTCAGGGCAGAAGTGGGGGGGACACGAATGTGAGCCTTTTATGCTGTGCAAGATCCCCTTGCCCACCACTAAAGCAGGCACTAGTTTAAGCATGGTCACACCTTGGTCTCAGTCCAGCTGTGCCCAGGAACCGTGAGACCTAGGCAAGCCCTTCAGGGTGTTTAAGACTCATGAAGACAGAGAGAATGAAGCCACTGTGGTGGGCTCTGGAGTTGAGGCTGTCGTTCTGTTTATTGTTCTCCGAGGAGACGTTCCAGAGTAAGCTTCCTCAGGCATCACTCACGCCATCTTCCTAAAAACCACCCCAGCCCCACAATCCTCCAGGATACGGGAGGAGGGGGTTTCCTGAGACAACTCCTTTTTGATGCATTCCTCAGGCCCAATTAACACACGTCCAGCTTCTCTGGACCTTTCTCATCCCTACACGTCTTCCTTCTGACCCTCTCCCAGGCACCGGTACCAAATAAGACTTAGGTCGTATTATGCCAGGATGGACATAGCCATAGAAAAACGCTTATGCCAGAGATAGCTCACTGGACTCAGGACAGATTGCCACTTCCAATCACAGGGGCCTGCTTTGGGGAAAATACGTTCTTCCCACATCTCTCTGCTTTCTCATTGGAAACTGGCCCTCCAGTTGGTACCTGGATATGACTCCAGGGCTCAGAGACACAACAGCTGGTCAGCATATAAACTGTAGATGGCCATGGATATACGATGTTTGACTCACATTGTGTTGAAAATTAATTCTTGGATCTATGCATTTTCAAAATTAAGCAAACCGCACATGCCATTAATCTTGGTGACTCTGACCCACTGAACTCATAATACTCCATAATAACAGGTGGCCAGGCCTAGACATGGCTGCAGCCCTGGTCTGTGCTCCGGTACTGAAGCACCCCAGCACTCACTATCTCCTCCTATACTGGGGCTGTCCTGAGAAGCCCCAGGGCTCCAGATGACATGGTAAACTAAGGCCAAGAGCCCTCAGTGACCACACTCTGATGGCCTTGGCTCCCCTCCTAAAGCAACATGAGCTGACTTGTTCCAATAAATGACTGTAACTTGGTGAAAGAAGCTGTGGTATCCAGCAGTTCTTAAAGAGAGAGGTAACAGATAGGGCTGGTCTGCTGGTCTGTTTTTCTCACACATATACAAATAACCCCTCATGAATGGTTTGTTGAATGAGTGAACAAGGATGAATGAACTCTAAGAGTCACATGAATTTTTACACCCTGATATCCATGTGAAATGCTTGAATAAAAAAATAAAGCAAAGTGGCATTGCTTTTTGTGTGGACTGAAAGGAAGGGCCCTGGGCTACATTCTGAAAACCAAATGCATCCTGCATGAGTTCCTTTCAGGCCACTTTGGACTCACTGTCCACTGTGAGGATGCTTCCACTCCTAAACAGCAAACCCAGGGAAAGGAGCTACACACACAGTTTTCAGCGGTCACTGAAAACAGGAGGGGCTTACAGTCAATATGAATAAATGGACAGATAACTTTAATTCAGTCTACACTGATAATTTAAGAGCCCAAATTACAAGTATCCATCATGTAAATACAATTCATAAAGTTGTAGCTGAAGAGGTATGTTAGAACCTTAAGAACATCTGCATTTGTGCAAAAAATCATAAAAATGTTTTTCAACTTAAGTAATTATAAGAAATGTTCTTAAAAATATAAGAACCTAGCTTAGGGAAATGGCTCAAACAGTAAAGTTCCTGTTATCCAAGCACAGGGACCTGAGTTCAGAGCCCAGAACCCACCTAAAAAGCTGGATGCAGTGGCCTGTGCCTGTAACCCCAGTGTTGCGGAAAAAAGCAGAGACAATGGATCCCTGAAGCTCACTCACTACCCAGTCTGAATTTGTGAGCTTCCAGTTCATTGAGAGATCTTGTCTCAAGAAAATAAAAGGTAGAGAGCAATGGAGGAAGACACTGGATGGCAACCGCTACCTTCACTCCCCCCAAAATATAAAGTGCCTTTCATTTGTGGAAAATGTTGTGTTTAAATACAAAAACACACAGGGCAGTTGTGCAAAGGCAGGTACCTTCTGGAGCTGACTTGAAGGCTTCTCAGCAATAACAGACCGCCAGCATCCTCGGGACCCCTTCCACTTTCGGATGTTGGGCAGGATCGGCTGGTTTAGCTCCGTACAGAACTGCAAAGACAGAACACAGGTCAGTGTGTCTGTGTCCCTGGACATGTCATCCTTAGGAACTAGTCACAGATGATTCTGAGACAACACAACAGTTAAAGACTCCCATGAAAAAGTGTTCTTGACTCACATTTTTCCTTGTGTGCGTGTGTGTGTGTGTGGTGTATGCAGAGGTGTATGAGAGAGAGTACACACATTCGCGCATATTCATGAGGAGTTCAAAGGATGGCATCTGGTCTTATTCCTTTGAGACAGGGTCTCTCATCGAGCCCTGAGCTAGGCTGGCAACCAGCAAGCCTCAGCAATCCTCCTGCCTCTGTCCTGGACAGTGCTGGGTTACAGGCACACACACAGTCATGGCCACCTTTTTTGTGTGGATGCTGATCTGAACTCAGGTCTTCATGCTTGCACAACACTATCCCTACCCACCGAGCCATCTCTCCAGCCCAGTTCTTGGCTTCTTCTGAGTACCACATACTTCTGCTCTTCTGAGCTGCTCTTCAGCAGGCCTATCTAGCCTCATAGTGTCAGCTTAAAGCACAGTCTTGAAGACGCCGAAATCTATATCTCTGGTTCAAAATTATCTCATAGAGTTTTCTGTTATTGCTGATAACTCTGCATTTTGAGATACGTCTTACTATATAGCCAAGGCTGGCCTGAAACTTATCACCCTCCCGCCTCTGCCTCTGAGTGCTGGGATTAGAGGTAAGTGGCATCACGCCAGAGCCTGCCTGAGCTCTGAGTCGCACTGCTAACTTTAGCCTCTTTCACATTCATGTAGAATCCTCCAGTGCTGCTTAAGCATCTACTTTCTCTTGTCCCAAAGGACCTTCTTCCCCTCCCAGGCCTGTGTCTCACTGGGTTCTTTGCATTCCTTTCCTAAGGGCTCCATTTACTCCTTATCATTCCTTGTCGCACCTCTCCCCAAACCCAGGAATTCTGCTGTCACCTGGGTGTGCAGTCTCTCTTGCTTTCCAGTCCCACTGTTGGGGCCCCTTTCAGGTCCCACTCTCCCTCATGGAGACACTGTGTAGCTTCTAAGCCTGTCATCACCCACCCACCAGAGACAGTGGAGCACACTGAGGCCCCACCCTAGGGTTCTTCTGTGTGATCTGAGGAATAGCGGCATCACCATGACCTAGGAATTACTAGAAATTCTCTGACCATGTAGTAGGTCTGCTGGATCAGAACCTCCTGGGTGGGACCCAGTGATCCACCTTGTAACCAGAAAATTGGGTAATTAGGTTTGAGAACAGCTGTGGCTGCCTCAGTTGGCCTACGCACAGACCCTGGAGGCTGCAGGGCTGTAGACAGCCCCAGAGAGCACCCGGGCTGGAGAAAGCTCCTTTGACACCCTCTGGGCAGCACACAGTCACACAACTGATGGCCAAGAGGCAGACTGGGAAGTTCTGATAAGACACAAGCAAGGACTCGGCCCATCACTTCACAGGAAGTACTACAGAGAAAATAAACCAGGTGGTGGGCAGTGCCCGGGAAGTTGACTTAGGAGTTGTTTTTATAATCATCTAAATGTCTGTGTTTCCCCAACAGTGGATGCTGTCAGGACAGAGTGTGTACCTTTGTAAACCCTTCCCGGCACAGAAGCCCGTTTGCTAGTGAGTAGAAAATATAAGTGGACACTAATCTTCAAATCCATGCCAGAC
This sequence comes from Ellobius talpinus, assembly GCA_001685095.1. Taxonomy (NCBI): domain Eukaryota; kingdom Metazoa; phylum Chordata; class Mammalia; order Rodentia; family Cricetidae; genus Ellobius; species Ellobius talpinus. The sequence goes on from LOJH01022201.1 coordinate 18,740, forward strand.
AAACAGAATTCTCCTGGAAGTTCCTACCTCGGTAACTGTCTCCCTTTTAACCGGGCATTTGGCAAACAGGTATATTTCTGCATTGCTGCGTGTCTGCGAAGTGTCTACCCAGGGGTTTTGTCACCAGAAACTTTCATTGGTTTTACCATCAACACCTCCTGCTGCACAGCAGTGGAGGACAGTGCTATTCTTGGTTAGTAGGGAGGAGAGATGGGGCAAATCCTCTTTGGGAAAAACCATCCTCTGTTGGTGTGATGTAATTGTAAACATGACAGGTTTTCAAGTCACTTGAGAGACAAACTTCTGGGCGCATGTATTGGAACTTCAAGAGGAGATTAATTGATGTGGGAAAATCCACCCTAAATGTAAGTGGCATCATTCGCTGGCCTGGGGTCCTAGACTAAATTCAGTAGGAAAATGCAAGCTGAGCACTGACGTTCATCAATCTGATTCCTAAGTGCAGATAGAATGTGACCAGCTGCTGCCATGTCTTCCCTGCCATGATGTGTGCAAGGAACACGGTGAAGCACACACTGGGGAGGAGAGGAAGGAACCCCTCTGGGATGACAGAATAGATGCTTACATAGAACTGGATAACCTTACATGACAGTTATTCATGAGGGACCCATCAGTACAGCTCAAGGCAGGCGTGGTATGGTGGCACATACCTGTAATCCCAGCACTCAGAGGCAGAAGGACACTGATTTTTCAGGCTAACCTATGCTATACTGCAACTGTTTACCCTCAAACCGTGAGCCAAATGCAATCCTTCCTTCTTCCAGATAATCCTATCGGGTAATATCACAGTAATGAGACAGGTAACTATTTCAGCTGGGAAATGAAATGCTTCTAAAAATGCAGTTGCGATCTATAGAAAGATAATACATTTCTGTGAGTTTATATTTAAAACTCTGTTATTCATTGGTAAACTCTAGAAGCCCAAAGGAGGCATCATCACTGTGAGCCCCCTTAATTTAAAACATCTGCAGCCTGGCCTGTGCCATCCTCTTTCAGTCCACACAGCCCATTATCCCCTGCTCTGCCCATGTCCACATCTCTATGCACTGACGACAAACAGAACCCGAAGAAACTGAGGAGAGAGGCGGACGACTTCCTGATTTTCAGGATCAGAGTTAAATAAGAGGGAGGAGGCTCGTCTATTCTCGGACGAAAGGAGAACTCTCTGTCTATAAAGAGAGGGGAGAGGGGGAGAGAGAAGTGAGAAGGGGAGGATGGGGAGAGCTTGGG
>LOJH01022203.1:5594-15745 GCA_001685095.1 Ellobius talpinus
GGGGTTCAACCTGAAGATCAGAAAAGCAAAGCAGCCAGCCACTGGCTCTTGCCTGTACCTCAGACCAAAATGGCGATCCTGCCTCCCCGCATCCTCAGAATGAGACTGAGCCTGAGACCTGTCTCCTCCATCTTATATTTCTCTCTAGAACTGGGATTAAAAGTGTGCACCATATTATATTGTTTTTAACACGATACTTTCTAATGTACTGTTTCCTTTCTAATGCACTCCCCCACCTCAAGGCCCTTTATCCTAATAAAGCTAATTCCTGAAGGCTGATTGTGTATGTCCACTGCTTTCCTTTCCTGAACCAGTCTGATGCTTCTTCCTCTAATGGTCTCCTGATGGCCACCTGCTGTGAGCTGAAAGGCTCTGTCCTATGGAAGGAGGTGCTGATACGTGCCAGGGTGAATACTCGGAATTGTCACTGTACTTGGTGTTAGCTTTTAAAAATGAATAACTTTTTTTTGAGACAGATCTTATACTGTAGCCCAGCCTGGCCTGGTACTTATTATACAGAGCATTCTGACCTTGAACTTTCAACAATTCTCTTACCTCTGCCTCTTGAGTGCTTGGATTTCAGGCGTGAGTGTCACCATGCCAGGTTTCTTTGGTGTTGTTTTAACCTGTCCCTTGGATGACTGGCTTGTTCTATGTTGGTTGCTTTTGCTTTGTCAATGGGGGTTCACAGTTTTTCACTTACCTGCAGCAAGTGATTATTTTTGGGTTTTCCAACCCTTCTAATCACCTACAACCTCTGCCTTTTCGAGCAGCCTCTCTAAAAGTCACATGACTGGGATCTGGGCCCAACAGCAAGCTGTGGCCTCTTTTTAAGTATTTTACATGATCTATCTGTTAGTCTTTATAACAACCTTGAGAAACAGTTGCCACAATCCCTATCTGATGGATGTAAAAATCTTGAATGTCCAGTGGTGGAGATTCATTCAGTCACCAAGTCACTCACCCCTGCTCAGCAAAGCCTGCTGGAATTTTCTCAGGAGTCTGCATCAGGGCTCAGCACCAGGGCAGTTTTGAAATTCCCTTTTACTGCACATCTTGTGAGGGGGAAAAAAATCACATTAGTTGTACCCAGGCTTCATTTTCAGGGTTGGCTCACTAGGGCCATCTCACTGGAGACAGTAGATAGGTTTCCTCTGCATGCCAGTGCCAAACAGTGAGCAGAAGCTGCGTGGAGTTCTGCACTGGAGGATGCCCAGGGACCTGGCAGGAGAAGGTAATTAATTAGAAATGGCTCCCCTGGGCCCTGGAGCAGGAACTCTTTCCCTAGCCTGATGAGAGCTTTTCTGGAATCACTCATGAGTTCAGTCATTTTCCAGCCCACATACACATGCCCTGAAAATCCTCTTTTTATTCTTGGCTTTGTTGTTGCTTTTTATTTTTTTGTGGGGGGGGGCAGTCGTATTAATTTTATGGCTAGCCAGGTTTTAAATTTTGAATCCAACTGTGTGAATATGCTGGAAAACCTGATTCCCCTTGTTTATAAAATCCAGAATTATCTGTATATCTGAGGTATAATCAGATAAACTCATTCAAGAACTGCACAAAAGACACACCAGTAGGGCTAGATGAATTAAATTATTAGATTTCGTAATCTATTAAAAACCAAATTTCATAGAATATATAATAACATTTCATCAATATTTGTGCTTATGATGCTAATTCCAAAATCTATTGACTGCACATCCATTGTCTGTTCCACTGCTAAAACTCCTAAGTTTGAAGGAGTAAAAAGCAAAACAAATAAAAGCAGCAACAAAACTGAACTGAGACTGTTTGTCTTAAAAATCTCATTGTTTAACTCACCGGCTGCGGCTTAGTGAGAGTGATTTTAGATCTGCATATGGCTTTTCAATTTTTCTTCCTTTACAAAAATAAAGAAGGCTCCAGGTATACTTTACAGAGGCTGCAACATGCTATGAGACAGCCATATTTTCTAATATTCTACAAAGAAAACATTGGAAATTCTCCCTGAAATGATATTTTAAAAAGATAAGTACTAGATATATTTGCTAAAAATGGTAAAAATATTTACATAGTAAAATTACAATTAAAATTCTTAACCGCAGTGTTCCCCCCCNCCCCGGTTCCAAAGTCCTAAACACAATTTAAGAGAAGAAAGTTCTGTGGTCTTTTTCATCCAGTGGAGGCGCTCAGGCCTAGAATGGTCTATGCTTGGCATTGGCATACCGATTCTTGGTTTGAGAAAAAACAGTGGATTCTGGCAATCAGATTTGTCTGGTCCAAATTACAGACAATGCTTTGAGAGTGTTGCTTTGCACAAGACCCTCAAGTGCAGGCACGTGAAAAGACCACACACACAAGTCCTACGGCGGTCTCCAGAGACTCGCCATTTTAATTGCATTGATCTTACTTCGTAAGGTTAAATACAATTGTTCCCCAAGTAATATATCATTTTTATTGAGGTTAATGTTGAGTCAAGATGTAATTTCAGCGGCTTCTTCTTATTTGATCTGTTTCCCCAAGCACGGGATGATACTCAGTGTTCATGTGAAATTCCAAACTAGCCTCTCCTGCCACTCTTCAGAGCTGAATCTACTTTAAATAGACACTGGGATTCAAGACAGAGGATGTGCTGTTAAAGTAAAGGAAGTTCAGGAGGCTTCCATTCCTCAGTATGGCAGACTGGGTGACAAGACATCGTGTGGGCCTCACACTCCTTGATACGGTTCTCCCTGAGGGTTGAATTCTAGTTTTCTTCTTGAATGTGGCCAGGGTTTGAAAGCTTTGACACTAGAGCTCAGCAGAAGTGACATAAAATGGCCTATGACACTAAGACATGAGATGCCACACAACTTGCTTGCTGGGATATTTGTTCTTGGAGGAACTACCATGGAGAAGCACCATCCCACAGAGGTCTCCATGCTGCAGACACTCCTGGCCAAGACCAGCTCCCAAACAGCCCACAAATGCATCAAGAGCGACTGATGAAGGATCCAGGTGACTTGAGTCGTATCCTCAGCTCCAATGCTCAAAACTTCTTATTTTAATTTTTATTTTATCTGTATGGATATTCCACGTGCGAGTATGTCTGTGTTGGTGCCCAAAGAGCCAGAGGAAGGCATCAGATCCCCTGGAACTGGAGTTACAGATGTTTGTGAGCTGCCATGTGCCTACTGGGAACTGAACCCAGTACTCTAGGGGAGCACTCAGTGATCTTAACTGCTGAGCCATCTCTCCAAACCCTGTTCAGAGCTTCTCAGCTGAGATCCAGTACCATGAAAAAGATATCAGCTATGTTACCATGAGTGTGCACTATCGAAATTTCTCACCCAGAGAATCATGAGCATAATTGGTGGTGATTGTTTATACTTCTGAGTGGGTTTTTGTATGTGTGGGGGGGGTTGAGACAGTGTCTCCTTATATAGTCCTGACTGCCCTGAAACTCACTTGTAGACCAGGTTGGCCTCGAGCTCCCTGAGATCTGCCTGCCTCTGACTCCTGGGTGCTGGGAAGGGCTCTCCCTGCCATGTCCTGTTAACTAGAACACTGAATGGCGCCTGACAGAGAGAAACTTTATAATATTTTTTAGAAGCAAAATAAATATGTTGCATTGATTTTAGGACCAAGCACTGGTAGAAGCTTCATAGACTTAGAGGAACATGAAGTAAGGTAGTAAAAGAAATTAAGGGAAGTATTAGGGGAAGGTGGAGGAAAAAGGCCCCTTGTTAGTTTCCATAGAAAGGTAACCTGTGAGACTGTAGAAAATAGAGATGAGTCATAATGAGCCCATTTATCTAGAAAGAGAAATTTCTTCTTTTTCTCTCCCCTTTCCAGTAGACACTCCTCAGAGTCTTCTCTGGGGCTAGAGGCTGACCTGCTAAGCATGCTACTAACTGAGCGATACTCAGGTCTTAAAGAAGATTTCTATGCCGAAGAGTGAAGGTCCCTCCTGGATTTGACTGTTAGTCTCCAATAAAATGTAATGGACCTCAAAATCCTAGACCTCAACCCCCTGAGCCCGGTATTGTCAAAGGACAGGGCTTTTGTGGGTTCTTGGCAGTCAGTGCCCTGCCATTCTCCACATAGGAGGATCATTAGTGCCTGTGGCATGCCTGACAACTGGCAATCTGAAAACCTGGTTTCTGTTTTCTTGTTAAGAGGTGGAGTACTGTAGGCCAGGGGTTCATAGTTCCCCATCCCAGATACGGCAGATGCCCAAACATAATCTCCAGTGAGATGGCATTGGGGGCTATGACTTTTGCTTTTGGGTTGATTGCTATCCTTATATATAAAAAAGCAGAGAGTGCAACTCCCTCAACATCAAGAAAATATGATGACCACACCACAGTGGGGAGGCCAGGTACCTACAGGCTGTAGGTGAAACCTATCCCTCAGAACCTGGATATCTTGGGCGTCTCACCTTTAGAGCTGTGAACAACAAAACTGTATTGGTAGAGCCACTCACTCCCTGGTTTTGCTGTTCAAGACAGATGAAGTCACTGTGGTAACAGTTTCTACTTCCTCAAGCTTCATGCCAGGCACCCAGAGATTGTCTAAGTCTGGGGCACAAATGGAAGGAACAACACAGAAGATGAAAGCTATTGGTAGACAAATACAAAAGAGAGGGAAAAAAAGGGCCAAGCAATCTATTACAAAAACATACTTAACAATACAGCTGCCTAACCTGGAGTAGGAGAAAACTGCTCTGTGCCTTGAGTACTTCTACTGAATCTATTTAAGAGTGAACCAAAGGCCTCAAATGGACACTTGGTTCTTATTTACCATCATTTTTCCCTTTTAAAAGTGTAAGGATTGAGTTTTCTGTACTGAAAGTGCTTCTGCAAACACAGGGAACATTCCTTAAACTCAACCGACTTCCTGCCAGAAACGTGTGAAGCACCAGCCCCACAGAGACAGTGCAAGGAGGACCAAGATTCTCTGTCCATCCAGGGAAAATGGCATCACGAGTCTAAGGAGGGCAGAATAAGGTTATTTCTCCTGAGAGGCCAAAGTACAAAGAAAATTGTGCTTGACTGTTTTGAGCCCAAATGAAGATCTAAGAGAATGCTGGCTACTAAGAGATTTGAACTAGGAGTGCAAAGAGAAAGAGCCAAATGATTCAGTTCTACACTGATTTTCTTACAAAGACAATTAACTCACTGGGTTACAGTCACTTCAAAACTCTGTAAAAATTGAAACAGAAGGAAAAAAATCCTCAAAATTTGCAAGTCAGATAATTTCAAGATTACAAAGTTAAATATTTTCTACCAGTTATCATAAGGCTTGTAACAAAATGAAATAAAAAAATTTGGACAGGGATTCCAGTGAAGTGGAAGCAAGCTAAGAAATAAACAAAAAGGTGAAAAGACGCTCAGCTGTAGTAAGCAGGCTTTGGGGTAAGGGGGAGCAAAGCAAGATCTCACTTCTGTGATGGATGACCATAGCTGTCAACTTGACAAACCTGGGAGAAGGGAACCTCAATTGAGGAACTGTCTCTATGAGATTGGCCTGTGGGCATTGTCTTGACTGATGATTGATGTGGGAGGGCCCAACTCGTTGTGTGTGTTAAAGCCCCAGGAAGGTAGTCCTGGGTTTTATAGGAAATTTGTGTGAGCGTGAGCAGGGGAAGCAAGTCAGTAAGCAGGATGCTTCTACGGCAGTGGTTCTCAACCTGTGGGTCACGACCCCATCTGGGCATCAAGCGACCTTCACTAGGGTCACCTAAGAACATCAGAAAAGACAGGCATTTGTTTACATTATAATGCATAACAGTAGCAAAATTATAGTTATGAAGTAGCAACGAAAATAATTTTATGGTTGGGGTCACTAGAACACAAAGAACTATATTAAAGGGTCCCAGCATTAGGAAGGTTGAGAACATTGCTCTATGATCTCTGCTTCTGTCTTGTCTTGAAGGTTTTTGAGTTCTGCCTTGACTCTTTTTGATGATGGGCTGTAACTTCTAAGCCTAATAAACACCTTACTCCCCAAAAAGGTCTTGGTCATTGTTTTACCAGAACAGAAAATAAGCCAGGACAGAAACTGATACCCAAGACCTGATGAGTACTTGCTCAATTGGAAGAGTTTTTAAAATATGAAATAGGTAACAGAGAAAGGTAGTTATAAATACCAGCTACAGCTGGATGTGATGAAGTATGTCTTCAATTCTAGCACTTCAGAGGGAGAAGCAGATGGATCTCTGTAAATTCATGGTCAGCCTGGTCTACAAGGGGAGTTCCAAGACAGGGGTACACAATGAAACCCTGTCTCAAAACCAAACAAAACAAAAGCAAAGAACCAGCTAAGGCCATGTGACCAGATGCAGAATTAAGACCGTAGCCGACATGAGTTTCCTGTCCTATTGCTAAACATGTTTGTGCACATTTAAACTTATAATAAGCCAATTATTCACATTTTATTTCTTGTTTCTTTATCATGTAATCTGAAACTGGCTGAGGTAATATCAGTGGTAAAGTATTATGAATCTATGTTATCATATTTCAGTAATGAGACATTAAACATTCTTCAAAGGACTTTGCTACCTATTCTAAAATAGTGTGCAGAGGCTAGTTATATCATGTTAGGCAGAATTATGACCTTGTTATTGTTTTCACTTGGAAATTAAGGATGGTATAGGGCTGTGAGTGGGTGCGAGTTGACAAGAGGTGATGATCTGTGACAGCCACTCTTGGTTGTCAGATTAACTGGACTCAACCAGGACACAAGCTACTAGGCATTGCAGTGTGAAGTTTTCTTGGTCAGATTATCTGAAGTAGGAAGAGTCCCTCTAAAGGTGGGCACTTTCTGATGGCACCAGATAAAAGGATGTGGAGAACAGGAACTGCTTCTGGCTTGCTTGCCCCGATTAGTTCCTCCACCCTGTTGCTATAGCATTCCTTCAAAGACAGAACCAAATTCTCCCAGCTTCTGAAGTAGACTGAAGAGCAGAAACTCTGCAGGAATCCTCCAGATCTTCTCCTCCAGACTGGGACTCCTGGCACAGCACAGCACAGGCTGGCCTCTCCAGTGTGATACAGCTATTGCTGAGCTACCCAGACCGCATCCTGTGAGCCAACCTACTAAATCCATATATACCTAACAAATCTAATAGAAACACACACAATCAGTTCTATTCTTTTAGAGAACCTTGACCAATATAACCCCCTACCTGTTACTATGGCAAAACCTAAATAATGAGCTAATAGGTGCAGCTGGAATGGGAAGAAATTAGAGCGCTGAAATCCTACATGTGAGACTGAAATCAATACTTTTTGTTGCCAAGAAATGTTACTATCTGTAATAAAATTTAAGATTTGGCTACTAACATTTAGCAGACATGGGGCTGAAGAGATGGCTCAGTGGTTAGGACACTTGCTGCTCTCGCAGAGGATCTGGGTTTTGTTTCCAGCTACACATGGTGACTCACAATCGTCTGGAGCTTCAATTCTGGGAGATCCAACACTGTCTTCTGAGGGAATTTCCTTCTGGTGGTTCTCTAAATACATGCAAACAAAGTACTCATATCTGTAACACACACACACATATTCCTCAAGGCTATAGGGTGACATTTATTAGAACAGCTCATGGGGTGAGAGAGACCGCAGCCAGGTGGAGTAGGTTCTATCCAGGCAGCGTCATAGGCCCCTGAACTGTTTTTAACCTCTGTGTCTCACTGACATCGCTGAAGTCCTTGCTGTCCCCACCACTATCAGCAGCCAAGCCCCTCTCACAACAGGCCTCTCTCCAGCTTGGAACACTTTGTGTTTGCCCTCTCCCTTGTTCTCCAGGGTCGCCAGCAGCATGTGCCTGCCCTTTCCCTTCAGCTCCAGGTACTATCTCAGCTGTGCCTGGAGGCCAGGAGAAGTGCCTGGAAATAAACAGGGCCTCTGTCTCCCAACAGGGGTCATGAGAAGCCTGGCTCTGGGGCTGGCTTATCAGCATCTTCATGAGGTCCCACGTCATTGCATCTGTGTCTTCCCCATCTGTATAGTATCTAGGCTCCACTTCACTGATCTTGATCACTGATCTTGAGGGTGTAGGAAAAGAGATGCAGGGGAGCCCAGTTATTCTTCCTGACATGCAGGGAGACATAGAAGGCTTTGAAGATCTCTCCCATGGCTCAAGAAGCCTGGTATCAGCTTCTGAAACAGGCCAAGGCACTGGTGGGTGTGTTTCATAGTCAGAGTGGGGATTTGTCTGTGGGGCGCATCCTCTGGACCATTTTACATTTTGGCCAGATTTCCCCATTCTCTCCCCTCAGCTGTGTAAGAGAGTTGGGGCTAGGAGAGGCCACGACAGAAACAGTGCTTCATCTGGGAGCTCTGGGGTAGGCAGAGGAGGATGTGGTGCCACATGCTCATCTGGTCCTCAACTGTACCCAGCCGTTCGTGAACACAGGTGCCTGCTCTCCGCTGAGACTTGGAAGCAGGGCAGTAATGACAGGGAAGTACATACATTTTAAAAGAGATTATCACCATAAGAAATAAATACAGCTGATAAAATCTTCCACCAGTGCCACCTATGTACAAGGAAATTGGAAAAAAAGAATGCTTATTGTACCTTTGTGAATGAAAAGGAAATCGGAGGTTGGTCAAGAAGGAAGTAGCTAATTGGTATTTTCTTCAATGAAATTCCATTCAGTACTTAAGTGAAGACACCTACAATGTATTATGATATCATATATCAGATCAATATCAAAGAGAAGGGACTGAGCAAACGAACAAGTGGTAGCTACAAGGTAATATCATTTCTTTAAAAATTTCAAACATAAAACAATGCTATAACTTATTTACAGATCTATTCATATGTTGCAAAGAATAGAAAATACTCAAGGAAGTGAGAGGTGCCAAGTTCAGCACAGCGGCGACCTTTGGAGGGTAATGTGCCAGGGAGAGGAGCACAGGATGTCACACGACAAACCCTTTCTTTTCTTCCTTATAAAAATATCTGACACTAGCGTCTGGAAAAGCTGGATAGCCAGTGTGTGATATTTGTTTGTTTTATCCAATACATTTCCTGCAGACTGAAAATATTTCATAACAAATTGGGAAAATGGTTTGAGGCAACATTCTACTTTAGTTATTAAAAAATAATCTGGTCTCTAACAAACGCATACCTCTAATATTTAAGGGTTTTCCCTTTTCCTCTGGGATCCCACAGCAGTGCAAACATCAATAGATATATTATGGTTATGAAAAACTGATAACAGGAGGAGCAGGTCTCCCATAGATACATTCCTTTTCTGCTTGTGAAAGTGGAGGTCCAGACGGTTTTCATCTATTCCTCAAATCCTTAGAGACGGTCTGGTCTACAGGACAGCCATTGTGCTAAAAAGATGCGATCTTGCCTTTAGGCGCCTGACTGACTGGCATCATTCACACCTGTGACAAATGCTCAGGGAGGCAAGGCTCCTGGGGAACGGAGGGAGAGTCACGTGATCCAGCCACAGGGAGAGGACAGAGCACCTGGAAGGCTTTGGGGGAAGCTTGATCGGTCCTGAGCAATAAGCAAGAGAGAGAGAGGTGGACAGGAAGGTGACAGTGCAGCCTCGCGCACAGAGTCGAGGTCCTGAAAGGAAGGACAACAGTTAGGGCTTCTTGGAGACTGGGATCAGGAGCCCAGGACTCCAGACAGTTGGAACTGAAGAATTCAGGCTCAGATCTCACATCTATAGCATGTAACCCCCCAGGAGTTTGGGCAGTATACAGAGAGCTTCAGAAGGGCCAGTGACAGACTTCCATTGGGAAGGAACAGAGTAATAACAATTTTTGAGCATTTGCCAAGAAATCTCTATGCGCATAGCAGAGGAGATCTCTGCCATCTTGAGTTGATGAAAACTCACTCTGCCCTGAATGAATGTTTCCTTGGTCACTCTGAAATAGCAAAACTTACATTTGTCATCAAATCCTGTGACTCCAGATCTAAAAGCCCTTCTCTGCTTCCTGATTGAAACAACCCATGAGGGGGAGGGGAGGGTTTTCTCAGCTACTTCTTTCTCAGTCACTAGCTACTGTGTTGAACAGTTCCAAGGGTATAAAGCAAGGATTCCTCCCACACAGCAGGAGTCCAAAGTTGGCAGGATCAATGCCTATTCCTCCAAGATCCCACACTAAGGTCTGAAGGCCACCCAGTTAGCTCACTTCACCCATGAAGACAAATTGCAGCCCCAG
>LOJH01022205.1:3429-17023 GCA_001685095.1 Ellobius talpinus
TCCTTCCTTCCTTCCTTCCTTCCTTCCTTTCTTTCTTTCTCTTTCTTTCTTTCTCTCTCTCTCTCTCTCTTTCTTTCTTTTTAAAGTAACTCACTGATTCCAATTAGTGCTTCCCATATGTGCATGATTGTGGTGTCATAGTTGGGGCGTGTACAACCTACTAGTGGTCCACTCCCAAAGGAAAATGACTGCCTTGTCTCCAGCAACCACCAACTGCCAACAACTCCTCAGCCGGGGGCAGAGCCCTCCGGAGTCCTTCCCCCATCCATGCTGGAATTTTAACTTGCTTACTCTTATGTGGGTTGTGCGTAGATAAGCACAGCTGCTGTGAGTTTATTAATCAGCAGCCACAGACTGTCCAGAAGAAGAGAGAATCCCACAGGACTCCTCCCTATCCTCTGGCTCTTAACATTCTTTCTCTATCCCCACAAAGCTCCCTGAGCCTTGGGAGTAGAAGTTGGTAATAGATGTCCCATCTATGGCTGAGTGCTCACAGTCACTTATCAATCTCTTCATTAACCACTGCCCACGGCAGAAAGAAGCTACTCTGACCAAGGTTAAGTGTAAACCAAAATTGAGCATTTATGTATAAACATAAATATTTAGAAGTCAGTTTGGCGACAGGATCATGTAGCATAACAATAACAGTGAGTTCCTCCAGAGGGTCAAGACCTCCTCAGTCATGGACTATTGACGAGCTTATGAATTCCTCCTGTGGAGTAGGTCTCAGACACAATCAGAAAATGGTTGGTTCCCCCTTAGCAGTTAGCTACTATTGTACCAGCGGGCTCATCTTGCCTGGCGGGTCAGTCGTATAGCAGGCAGGGTCCAGCACTGGGTAAATTTACTGATACCTTTTCCCTCCAGTGTTCTGAAAGTTAGAAAGAGCTTCCTGGTCCTTTAAGGTTGATTTCTATGTTGTGCAATCAAGGCGTATGGTGTCTTCAGCAATAGGGTCTTACCATCTAGTTAGAGTGAGCAACCAAGAGCAATAGCAATAGCCTGTGTGTTTGGAGAGCCTCTAGGGACTTCCTGACCAATAACTTCTAGGGAGGTAACCCATGACTCGTGCTGAGATTTTTCATGACTCGTGTCTTCTGGAAGCAGCCTGGTTCACTTGTGTGGGATACTTCTGTTCAAACTCCTTTTTAAGAATTTATATTTTAATTAGTTTACAAACTAGTGCATGTTCATTAAGGCTCCTTCATATACCTTAAGCTTTTGTTAATCCACCTACCTAACTCCCTCTTTTCCTCTCTATAACTGCCATTATACCCATTTAAACCTCAATGCCCCTCCTCCGGTCCTTCACCACCACCACCCCCATTTTGGTTAAGGTTTTCCTCACCCTCTCAGATCTCCACAATGTCAACCCTATCTGAACCCTTTTGCCCTCAATATCCCCCTCTGCTTTCCTTTTACCTGTATTCTACTGTCTTGGCTCCCTAAATATATCTCACTTGATGGCCCAGTTTCCTGGCTTTCACGTATACAACCAATTAGACGCACAATGCGAAATATTTGAAGCTGGGATATACAATAGTGAAAGAGCATGTGGGGTTCATCTTTCTGAGCCTGGGTCACCCCACTCAGTATAAATTATTTTTTCAGTTCCATTCACTTACCTGCACATTTCCTGATTTTTATTTTTCTTTACATCTAAATAATATTCCACTGTGTATGTGTACCACACTTTTATCATCCATTCATCACCCAATGGACATCCAGGTTTATTCTATTCCCTCATTATTGTGAATGGAGAGGCAATGAATAGGATGTGCAAGTGTCTCTGGAGTAGGTTATAAAGTCCATAGGGTACATGCCCAGGAGTGGCATAGCTGGGTCACAATAAGGGTGAGGTATCATTTTCCTCTGGGGGGCCAATGCTGAGAACCACAGCTTCTATCCCAAGTCTTCCTCTGAGAGTTAGCTACTGTGTGGTGCCTGAAGTCACTTAGACCAGGTACTAGGTTACCCTAGTGTTGTGGACTGAGGCTGCCTGGGGCAGGAGCACCTAACACTTAAAAGAACTAGTAGGAAACATCATGAATGGTCCTCAGAAAAAGAAATGGGAAATGCCTGGGGTGCTAAATGCCCCAGTGACACTGCTCTGACTATATTAAGGCTACGTATGGTTTCCCATTGCATCCCCAAAATAAGTGCAATTATTATGTATTGTAAAGATCTCTCCTCTTTAACAATGCATCTGTGCTTACTTGCAAGAAACGCGCCCAAGGTTGATGTTCCCTAATGGAAGGAGGGGCTGGGGAGGATCACTGGACGCTTACTTGGGTCTTGAGACCTGCTGGAGTACACAGGCTGTGGAAGGTTCAAGGAAAGAGAGACTCCATCTATGCAGCTGTGGGGAAGTTGTCATCCATGCTGACATGAGACTTTCCAGTGGTAAGGATGCTTTGGGGTCACCCACAGTTTCTAAGAGAGCCCAGGGAACTCATTGGTTCCTAGCTGGACTTTGGTGGAATCACACTTTGGTTTGGGAGCCCTATAAGGGTCAGCAGATGCTTGTTTCTCTCGTGCCAGGGAAAGAGTTCCTGCAATGTGTCACAAAATAAAGGTGCAATGAAAAGCTGCAAACGAAAAAAATAAATTAAAAGCCAAGGGTAAAAAGAGGTAAAGTTGATAAATACATTTGGGATGTAGCTACTCAAAACAGAACAAAATAATTATTCATTTCCTGTTTAGGCCTTTCCAGTGAGCCTGTTTCACAGAGGGGTCAACAGAGGGGGTCACAGAAGGGAGATGACCTCAGAGTCACCAAGCAAGGCCAGAGGAGCCACAGCAGGGCCTCAGGCATCCCCAGGTCTCAGCTTGATGCGCTGTTCCTGCAGCTCACCAACCCCTGACTAGCTGGTTTTATTTCTTGCAGCTGTTTTAAGAATTTTTTATTACTGCTTTATTTACTATAGCAAAAAATTGTAATCAGCTCACTTGTCCATCGATATTATTCAGCTCAAAAGAAAAATCAAATAACAAAATTGGCAAGAAAGTGGATGATCGTAGAATGTATAATCTCAAGCGAGGTCATACAATCTCAGAAAGAAGAAACACATGTTCTTTTTCATATACGGAATCTAGCCAATAATATATGAATATATGTGAACACATGTATATGTGGGTTCAGTACAACGAGTAGAAAAGAAAACAAGAAAAGCTAACTATTAGGGGAAAAGCACTGACTGAATGCAGGTGATGGACGCGAGTTATGAATGAGGACATAAGACTTAATGGTTTTCTAGTTCTGACTCTCATGGATTTTTCATTTTTGGTGTGGACAAGTGCATAAAAACATACTCAAAACTGAAAATGTGAAACCCGCTGTGCAGATGTTCCCGTGCCTCCTGTTCCCTCCTGATTCTCCCCTACTGCTTCATCCCCTGAGGGAGGATCATGGGGCACCCACTAACATGGGGGCACTCCAGGGACAGTTATGCACCCCGAAGGAGGCAGCCTTCCCTTTATCAGCTGTAGGGAGAGGATTCCTGGTATCCTGGTGTGGGAACTCGGTCTGTTTAACCAATGGTATTGGGGTGACTAGCACTGTGGGCGTGGTCTGCTCTGGGTACCTACCGGATAAGAACTGAGGACAGGGATTGCACGCTATTGGACATGGAAGGCTTCCTGAAGCTCCAGTCTGTGTCCTGGTCCGGAGCTTTCCCCATCCTTTGAAGAGGCAGTGGTGCTGCCTCATTCTGTATTCGTGAGTGTGTTATTTTCATTCCATCCCTTAATAAAGAGACTTCTGTGGATTTTCGCATTAGTGTCCTCTGATTGTCTTCATGGCGTGTGTGTATCCAAAGCAAGGGGAAACTTTCAATCACATTGGTCTAAAGCTTTGACAATTTAAAGATTTTTTAAGTGTGTATTAGTGTTTTGCCTGCATGTGCGTGTACCACCTGAGTAGAGAGCTCATGGAAGCCAGGAGAAAGCATTAGGCTCCCTGGAACTGAAGTTGCTGATGACTGTGAGACCAGTGTGGAGGTTGGGAACAAAATCTGGGTTTTGAACAAGAGCAGCCAGCGCTCTTAACTGGTGAGCCATCTCTCCAACCTCAGTTTTGACAACTCAAGAAAAATTCTAAATATAAACTCGAAATCTAGGGATGGACCCCGAACAATGTGATGCATATATAATTGCTTTGGGGAATTTCCTGAGTGTCCGTTTGGGGCTAAGGCCTTTACTAGCCTATGCTGTGTGGCTACTTCCTGGAGTCTTTCTAGGTTAGGGGAGGGAAGGGTTTGGGAGGTTTTATGAAGCTCATTAAAGATTCAAAGGATTCAGGGACACCCCACTCCATTATCTATTTAGTAAATTAAAGGCTGCAGGAGAGGAGACTCTTGAGTGGGGGAGCAGCTTGCAGATTGTGCCGGAGACTCCAGGGGTACAGGTTTTCAAATCGCCGCCCATACTGGGGTGGGATGTTTGGGGATGCCTCTGCACAAGTCACTCACTTTCCTGTAAGTAACCCCAATGTGCTCACTGGTTCACCAGGCTGGACTTGGATGAAACTGTTTCTTTGGTATTTCATTGCCCTTTCTCTCTCTGGGGTGAATAGAAATAGACTCTACCGGGAAAGCCTGCAACACCTCATGTAATTTAATGCTCTCAGCCATCACTGTCCTCATATGTGGATGAGGTATCCAGGAGGGGTTGGCTGGGCTGTGCAGGCTCATAGCTAGGACATGTCTGAGAGCCACCTGGAGCGCTGGGCTTTCTAGTAAGGCTTGCTCTGCCCCTCTGCTCTTTTGCTTCTTGTCCTACAGTAGAGTAGGCTGCAGAGGGAGTCCTCATTGGACAGTGAGAGGTTAGGCATTCAGAAGAGGGAGAGAAGGGAACAGAGCCTGGTTTTGGGGATTGGCATTGTTTGGGGATAGCACTCTGATCCTGTGTTCACCTGTGACTGCTTCTCGTTAGCTGGCCAAGCAGCTGGAGTCCCCGAGCCAAAGGATCCCTGTAGAGTCCACATAGGTAGGACCAGCTGTGCCTGGACTGAGGTGCCTAAACCTGTCAAAGTCTTCCTAGAAGCCACAACAGAGACTCAGATCACAGTGTCAGAGCCAAATGGGTGAGCTACCCATGGGCTACGAACACCCAGGAAGCCCTCTTTGGTCTTCTTCTGTCAGTGCACAAGTGACCTAGGGACAGGCCTACAATGGTCAATAGCTGAGGCCAAAAAAAATCTCCATTTTTTCCTTGTGAATTGAGAATAAACTATAGTCCTTCCAGATTCTCAGCCTAGCGGTGTCCGATCTACTTGGCAGGAATGAGGCTCCTGACCTTCAGCGTCTCCCTTCTCTGATGACTTGGAGTCAGCTAAGGGCAGACGGCTCCAAACCCAGTGAGGTTTGAGTTGATAAAGCGCTGCCCTTATGCACACGTCCAAAGTGCCTGTTGCCTGGGTTCCAGCATGTTCCAATTCTGGTTTGTCAGGGGAAGATGTAAGAAGGTCTGGACTTGAGCACGCAGGAGTCCTAATTCAGACACAGCCACACTGGTGGCCTGATCCTCTCCTGCCTGTGGCCATAGAAACGTGTTCTCTCTGGGGCTCTCCAGGGCTTGGGGAGACTGAGGCTGTCCACTGCATTAATGGACATTCACAAGTCCAAAACACCTTTCAACCTTAGGACAAGGCCAGTGGATGCATGGCATCCCCTTGGAGGAAAGGTACCAGTTCTGGGGAAGCAGGGTAAAGATGCCAGCATGCCTGATTACACAGCTGGGCTCCTACACTGGATGCTGTACTCTCACTCCCCTTTGTGAGGTGGTGCGTTTGGTTACTGGCCCTGCCCCATCTCACAATCCCCGTAGGAGGTGCAAAGGTGTGTGTCACAGGAACCCTCCCGTATCACCCTCTTTGTCTTGTGCCTCTGGGGATCTGGTGCAGGTTATCTGGGGAGAGTCAGGAGCCCAGACTGCCAGAGGGGCTCTGTTGTTCCACGGGTATGGGTATGTGAATGACCTGGGCTGTACTTTGCAGATCATGATGGTGAAAGGCTGTAATTGGCCTCTGGGCACCAGCAGGGTGGATGACTCAGCAGGCTGTGAGCATCCCCAGTTCACCCCCTGGCATGGCCCTCCCACCTCGCCTCTGCATGGCAGGTTCCTCCTACTAACTGCTCTGGCCTAGGGCTTTGTCCTCAGACAGCCTCATAGGTAGGAGATGAGCCATTGTCCCATAGTGGGGAAACTGAGGCTGGAGAGAAGTGACCACCTAAGGCTAGACCAGAAGGAGCTCCATGCTGGCCCCTCAGCATCTTCTGTGGGCACAGGAGGGTCGCCTGCAGTTTTTAGATCAGGCTGTGGGCCTGGAAGGGGCTGGTGGCCTTCCTGGAATGTTTGCTTAATGAGCATGAAGGACCCCTCTAATCTTGGGGAGACAGGCCAGAGTGCTCTCCCTAGGGTTCTTTGCTTTGCTGCCCTCTATCATACATTTGTCTAGTCTTTCTGAGGCCTCTGTAGGAACGACTGAATGACAAAATGAAAATAATGTGGGTTGGGGAAATAGCTTAGTTGGTCAAATGCTTGCTAAACAAGCATGGAAACCTGAGCTTCGTCAAGAATATAAAAAAAACCAGGCACAGCGGTTTGTGCTTGAAGGCCCAGTGCCCGGGAGATAGAGACAAGCAGATCCCTGGGGCTTGCTGGCCAGTCAGCCTAGACAAACCAGTGAGCCCTAGGTCCATGAGAGGCTGTCTCAAATAACAAGGGACAACATCCAAGATTGACCTCTGGTCTCCAAATGCCCCTCTCCCTCCAACAGCACATGAAAACAATGCTAGTTAGTAGAGCTTGCTCTTGCTCGGCAAGCTCTAAGGGGACTGGAGAGAATCCACCCTTCAAGGGCACAGTTATTGATCTCTCCCATGCACACGAGGGCCAGAAGTCCCTCCCATGTGTTTCAGAGCACTGACTGCCAGAACATTCTGCAGAATGGATGTGTTCACATAGCTGGTGAGCCCTGGAAAGGTAGCTAGCATGACCCAGGACCCGACTGTTCTGATTTGTTTCATTGTAATTGACCTAAACTTAAATTGCCATCTGGGACCAGTGGCTCCCTACTGGACAAGACTTTTCCAGATCACATCCAGAGGTCACCTGCTTGTCTGCCTCCAGCTGCATTCACCTGCCTCGTGGTCCACCTCAGTGACCACCTCCTTTGGGCTTCTTGACTCTACTTTTGACCCCACAGGCCCCTCAAAACACAGCCCACAGAAGCCTTGGGATGAAGTTGTCTCCTATCATTTTTTCATGGTGACAGGTGGCCCTGTTGCCCCTTGACTCTCAGATGTTGGCCTTTCCTGTGCTCCCCACCATCTTTCCATTGCTCTTGTTCATCATAGCCAGGCTCCTGCCTCAGAACCATGGCCCTTGGCTGCCTCCTCAGCTTAACTTAGCCACATGGCTCTTTCCTTCAGCCTTGCCTCACACTCATGCTCCTGCTGACATGCAGTGAGTGAGAGGTTAAACACTGCCCGCTCACCCCCTCTCTACTCTCCTCTTAACAGATGTGTTTTTCCCAAAGCATTTACTGCCACCTGGCACCATACTGTGTTTTAATTGATTGTTTATTTTCTGTCTCCCCTGGTCGGAATGTAACCAGAGAAACCCCAAGCACAGGGTTTTGTTCTGGTTTTGTTCAATGGGCTTCCAGGAGAGTACCTAGCACCTAGGAGGTGCTCAATAAACGCTGACTGGAAAGGAATGCTTGGCTCATCCATCCTCTCTGTGGCCTTAAGGGGAGCAGGCAGCTGAGGCTGCGGGGAACTTTAGAGCCTGTTGTATCTAGTTGGGAGAAACCCACAGATGTATAGATTCAGCCATCGTGATGCCCCAGCGTGAGATCATCAAAGCCTGTTTCCTCACTTACAGGATGGGGCTCAAATGCAGGGAGGCCACCAAAATTTGTCTTCCCTACTTTCCCCCTTTGAACATGATCTCTGCTTTTACTGGGCCTTTGTGTGACATGGTAGGGTCTCCAAAGGCGCTGAGTTCAGAGAGGACCACCCATAGCCTGGACTGGGGAGAGGCTGACCAAGCAGCACAGTACATGGCTACTCTGTCTGGGACAGAGCATGGAGTGAGGTCACAGACCTTCCTGCAGGGTGAGAATTTCCCTGGACAGGAGGTTTCCTCTAAATCCCAAGGATGCCCTGTCCCCAGTGGTTCCTCTACACTGCTCTAACAATATCCTCCAGGCTAAAAAGAGGCAGAACTGCTGTGTGTGTGTGTGTGTACATGTGTATGTGTGTGTATGTATGTGTAGAAATGTTTCTCTATGTATGTCTATGTGTATCTGTTCCCTCTGGGTGTGTCTCTATGTGTGTCTGTGTATCAGTGTCTCTCTGTATGTGTGTGTATGTGTGTATAGCCATGTGTCTCTCTATGTGTCTGTGTGTCTGTTCTGTGTGTGTCTCCATTTCTCAGTGTGTATGTGTATCTGTTCCTTTTATGTGTGTCTCCATGTGTGTATGTGTATCAATGTCTGAGTGTGTATCTTTCTGTGTATGTGCACGTGTGTTTGTGTATAGCCGTGTGTCTCTCTGTGTATCTGTGTATATCTGTTGCCTCTGTGTATCTCCATGTGTATGTGTATATCAATGTCTCTCTTTAAGTGTGTGTGTTTGTGTAGCCATGTGTTTGTGTCAATGTGTGTCTATTTTCTCTGTGTGTGTCTCCATCTCTCTGTATGTCTGTATATCTGTTCCCTGTGTGTCTCTATGTATATATGTGTACCAGTGTCTGTTTGTGTGTGTGAAGGTATAGCCTCGAAGTCAGAATGGGATTATCCCAACAGGCCCTGGGCTGGGGCAGAGCCTGGTACTCAACAGTGCTCAGTTCATGGTGTGCTATGTACAGACCGTAGGGGTGAGTTTCTAGGAGGATACCACTAGGTCATCAGTGAAGGCCAGACAGTGCTGTCGCTGTCTGCTGCAGAAGCTGGTGCTGTCACTGTCTGCTGCAGAAGCTGGTTGATTCTGGCACCCCCTCTGTCCTTAGTCACCCTCTCTCCAGGTGGTCCTGCTCCTGGCAGCCTCTGCTTTTCTCCCCCTGGAGAGGCCCAGTCATGGGCTTCCTATACACCCAGGCTCTGCCCGTACTCTCATTGTGCACTAATAACTAGCAAATAGGGGTCAACCCAAAACACCACTCTCATCTCTTTATTCTAGAGCCAAATATGAGTGACTATGGCTTTGGAACAGATTCGGGTTGCCCCAAATACTGTGTTCTAAACTGGTAACCATTTCATGAAGTTTTTATAGTAACAGAACAAAGAAAGTCATAAATCAAGGCATTTTAAAAATACATCGATGGGAGTATCAGGTAGGTGGGTTACAAAGCTACTCTCTGCTCTCTGGTGGCATTATTAGCTCTTGGATTGGTGGAAGCTAGAAGTCTGTTAACACAACCCAAAGGTTTTGTCTGATGGTTAAAAAGATGTCAGGGCAGACATAGAGGTGGGCA
This sequence comes from Ellobius talpinus, assembly GCA_001685095.1. Lineage (NCBI taxonomy): Eukaryota > Metazoa > Chordata > Mammalia > Rodentia > Cricetidae > Ellobius > Ellobius talpinus. The sequence continues at coordinate 12,910 of LOJH01022205.1, forward strand.
GGAAAAGGGACTAAGGACATCCCAAGGTGATTTGATCCTGGACCTGTGACCTTGTGACATTCTAACTCTCTACAATCATGATGCTCTAAACGATGATCTACCTTGTAGAATTTTAAACACTGTGTGGTTCCCCTCCACAGGAACTTATTTTATCAGGGTGATGATTCCGATATTTCTATCTTGCAGGCATGGCTCTGCCTTGTCTGCTTCCAGGTCCTCAGTGTTTGATGAAATACCTGTGCTTTTTATTGAACAAGGGAGGAAGTGTTGAGCAAAGGTACAGCAAATAGAATGGCTCAAGTCAGCACACGGCTGGTGTTCATGGACAGTCAACCCAGAAGACCTGTTCTACTGCTATGTAGTGTCTGCCTCCAGTGGGGCCTCATACCCCTGCTCAGAAGACTTGTGACTCACATAAGGGGCACAGCAGCCCCCATAGGTACTAAATGTCCATGGCTTCTCTCTGTGGAAGTGGGAATTAGGGAAATACGGTCCTCCTGGTGCTGTCACTGAGGCTGACCTGTGTGAGCCCCAGAGAGTGGTAGTCCCCAGGGTATGGTTGCTACAGAGCCTGAGCCACTTTTAGAGAGAAGACAAGCCTGGATTCTGGAGTGGGGGAGGGACACTCAGGGACCATGAGCTTGAGGTTCAAATATCAAGAGTGTGGTTCTGGAGTCCTCTGATTTGGATCAAAAGATGACCTTGCATTGCTGGCGTGGCTACCCTGTACCTCTGCTTCCAGCACCTTCCTCTTTGTCCCACATTGGCACCTAGGCAGAAAGATACAATCTTGTATCTTGTATCCAGGAAATACCAGGACATAGCTTTCCTCTGCAGGTCAGTTTTCTCATTGGTGAAATGAGGATAATAGTGGCCAGTCTCACAAGTTTTTGGAGGACTCATTCAGGGGCCTACTAATGGAAATGTAATGGAGAGTTGGTGACTCTTATCTAGATGATAGATGTAGATTAAGGCTGGACTGAAAAAACAGGATCCATTATTCTGCTGCCTCTAAGAAACACATCATCACCAAAGGTAGTGATTACTTCAGAGTAAAAAGTGAGGCAAAGATATCTCAGGCAATGGAATCAGGAAACAAGCAGGGGTTTCTATCCTAATAGCTGACAAAATAGACTTCAAATCAAAACTAGCCAGAGGAGATAAAGACAGTCACTTCATACTGATTAAGGGAACAACCTATCAAGGGAATGTTCCAACCCTAAACACATGCACCAAACTCAAGTGCACCTAACTTCATAAAGCATAAAATGACAGATTTACTGTAACACCATAATAGATGCTATTAATGCCTCAGTTTCTCCGAAAGTCAAATCCTCCAAACAAAAAAATCAACAGAGAGAGTAGCTGTAGCGGCTGGGAGTCAGGCAGGTGATTTACACTCTCCCTTCTGTCGGCTATCACAGTCCTCCCAGTCTCTTCCCAGCCCTGTAGCAGACTACGAGCAAGGTCTCCCACCTCACCCCCATTTCCCGGGTGAGGCTGACCTGTGTGAGCCCCAGAGAGTGGTAGTCCCCAGGGTATGGTTGCTGCAGAGCCTGAGCCACTTTTAGAGAGAAGACAAGCCTGGATTCTGGAGTGGGGGAGGGACACCAAACCCTGTAGTGGATCCGCTTTCTTTCCTTCCCCCATCCCTTTCTGTCAGCTACAGATATCCAGAGACACTATCTGGGATCCATTGGCCACTCCAGGCTGACACTCAGGTAGGCAATTCTCACTCTCACTGCATTCCATTAGGACCACTCCAGCCTCATCCTTAGACCCATAGCAGCCTGCCTGCAGGGGCCTGCCTTTTCATCCTACCTCGGTTCCCAGGGGATGCTGACAAACCATAGGCTCGGGTTTCCTCCTCTTCGTGAACCCTCTCAGCCATCCCATCACAGCCCCATGCCTTCACATCAGCTCCGATACCAAGACACACTCTCTACCGAGACAACCAGCGTCCACACCCGGCAGGGGTACAGGCAGGGGAATGATGTCATTCTTCCTGCCCTTCACTATAGTCTCTCCATTAGCACCCTTAGCCCAATAACAATGACTACTTACAGGTCCCCCTCCTCCTACTTGAATTTCATTCACTGGAGAATCTAACTCTTGGTTCAGATCGACTTCCCTCTAACCCTTTCATTCCTGTCTTTCCAAGCAATTCTTAGTCTTACCATAACCTACCTGCAGGATCTCCTCTTCGCACCGTATCTCCAACTCCCCAATTGACCCACCCCTACATATGAACAGAATCCCCTTATCTCTTCCCTAAAGCCCCCTGAGACTACTTCTCTGTTAGCCCATCTCTATCCCTCTCTGCAATCTACCGACCTACTCAAGCTCTCTCAATAGCAGGCAACCCACAGCCATTACACTTGCTAAAATCCAGAGAGAGCAACAGAAATGAAGAAATAGATCACCCACCCAACAAAGATAAGACCAGATATTAACACCTAGAATCACCTCAATCATCCCAGTTGCCTAGACACCAGTGAAAAAAGCACAAAACATTAACAGCCATGAAAACCCAGTAACCTTATTACAGTAGAATCTGAGACATGCAATATAGATGAAGTACTAGACAAGGATTTCAAAATAACTGTTATGAATATGATTAAGGGCCTTAGAGAGGACATGAATGAATCCTTTAATGAAGTCTGCAAAACCACAAAGAAACAGTAGAATAAGATAATAAAAACAATTCGTGACATGAAAGAATTTAACAAAGAAATAGAATCACCAAAGAAAACACATACTGAGATAAACTGGGCATGAAAAATTTCAGAAGTCAAACAGAAACCTCAGAGGTAAGCCTCACCAACAGAGTACAAGATATGGGTGTGAAAAATCTCAGGAGCTGAAGACAAAGTAGAAGAAACTGATGCCTCAGTCAAAGAAAAGGTTAAATATTAAAAAATCCAAGCACAGAACATCCAGGAAATTGGGGACACTGCAGAAAGACCAAATCTATGAATAAAAGGAATAGAGGAAGGAGAAGAGACCCAGGTCAAAGACACAGAAAATATTTTCAACAAAATCATGGAAGAAAACTTCTGTAACCTAAAGAAGTAGGTGCCTACCAAGGTACAAGAAACATACAGAATGCTGAATAGACTGTATCTCACAACACATAATAATCAAAACAATAAATGTATAAAAGAAACAAAGAATGTCAAAATCTGTAAGGGAAAAAGACCAAGTAACACATAAAGGCAGATGCAATGGAATAACACCTGACTTCTCAATGGAAACTTCAAAATTTAGAAGGGCCTGGAAAAACGCTAAGAAACTGCAGATGCCAGACCTAATTACTGTACTCAGCAAAACTATCAATCACAATAAATGGAGAGAGAAAAACATCTCATGAAAAACTAAATTTAAGCAGCATTTATCCACAATCAGCTCTATAGAATGTACTAGAAGGAAAATTTTGATTTGTAGAGGTTAACTACATCCAAGAAAACATAAGTAATAAATAATTCTAGGCCAGTAAATCAAAATGGGGTGGAACCTATAGCATAACAGTAAAATAATAGGAATAAAAAGCATTAGTCATTTATTACTCCCAACAGTTTTGCCTTCAATTCCTCAATAAAAAAGGCACAGAATAAGATACTGGATTTGAAAACAGGATCCATCTTTCTGTTGTATTCAAGAAACACCTTAACATCAAGGATAGACATCATCTCAGGGTAAGAGAATGGAAAAAGATATTACGAGAAAATGGATCTAAGAAGCAAGGAGGTGTAGACATTTTAATATCTGACAGAATTCTAATCAAAGCTAATTATAAGAGATAGGGAAGGGTACTACATACTCATCAAAGGAAAAAAATCCATATTGCAATTTAAACATTTATGCACCAAACAGAAGTTCATAAAAGAAGCACTACTACAGTTAAAAATTATACATTGGACCTTACACAGTAATATTAGGGACATTCAATACCCTGTTCTCACCGACAGACATGTTATCAAGATAAAAACTAAACAGAGAGGTGCTGGAGTTAAATAGTGTCATAAATCAAATGTACTTAACAAATATTTATGGAACATTTTACCCTAACACACACACACACACACACACACACACACACACACACACACACACA